>JAMPIV010008780.1:35000-220220 GCA_024509875.1 Oreohelix idahoensis | reverse complement strand
GCTACGAAAGAGATGGACAACTTTAGGGAAGTTACAATCTAATAATGAATTTTTCAGCACAAAAAACATTACTATGTATCATATTAGTAAGATATCCAAAGACCTGAGTAAACACAAATCCTAGATGCATTTAATGAACAAGTACGACGATGTATTCTATATCCATGCGTAGGTCATGTTTACATGGGCCCAGTGGGCGTGCAAGCATTTGAAATCGATGATCATTGTTCCCCTCAAAGAGTATGTGTCCTGGTTGTTAGTTGATGTAAACAAGAAAAAGTGGAGTAAAGTTCGACGCGGCTCTTGGTGTATATAAACAAAAATGGTAACACACTGTAAAATTAAAGATCACAATAGCATTTCCAACAGAAAAAAAAACAAAACAAGGATTCTACATCGTTCCTTTAAAATTTATTCCTATCTAAATATATAACTGTAAAATTCATCACAATTGATTATACAACGCTGTTATAAATCCTGTTTTACTAAATGTAAAATAAACTTAGAAAAATATTCTCACACTCTCAGAGACATGGATTAAAACGTCGCACACTAGAGACGTCACGAAAAGAAATTATTATCTATTATCATATATCATATATAAAAAATCTATAATATAAATAGGCATATTAAATTTTTAGAACATTTCGTATTTTATATTATATAATTATATAATGTATATATTTTCTATAATTAACAATATACTATATTATTTTTTAATATTATATCATACTATATTTTTAATATAGTACTTGTGGTGGTCCGTACGCGTTCCGATTTTGGGAAAATCCTCAGTTCTCATTGCTCAGGCTTGGTTCCCAGTAGCCTGAAATATGCATGGAATATGATGATCTCTTGTCCCCTACATTCGCACAGGTCTACCCGAAGTTGTGTGTCGTCTCGTATCGTATCGGGAATGGGGCGTACGTTGTGCGGGTTGGAGTAACGATACCAACTTGGGTGTGTCCAGTAGCCGACAATTTCCAGCTTAGTGGCAGATATGGGTACCAGCACAGGTTGTATGTTATCAAGTTTAACATGCTTTGGAATGAAGACATGCAAAGCCCATGGCGGTGCCCGGCCATTTATTGGAATTTTGAAACTCTTGGAACTGTAGTGGTCTGGGAGTGTTTTGGTTACTTGTGGATTCTTTATTGTCTCGTAGCAGGTCCTGAACGAGGGAAAAGTAGGTCCGTGGGTGTCCAAGGGGTTTTGGGTGGCTCTTCGTGGGGGACCTTCGGGGGTGGGTGCCGCCCTGGGGGCCTGTTACGGGATGGACGCTGAGGGTATTCAGGTGGGGTGACCTAAGAAGGTTATTGACGGCGGGTGACGGAGGTGATTGCAGTTGGGACATGGGGGGGGGGTTTAAAATGGGCATAGGTTTTTCAACGCAATTAGGGGACGGGGGAGGGGGGGGTCGGGGTGGTGAGGTGGGTGATAAGGGGCTTTCTTTTGGCCTCACAATTGTCACAGAGACTCACATGGACGAGAGTGGGGGGGGACGCTTGAATGGGGCTCTACGAAAACTAAAGACGGGTATGGGGCGGTTTGGGACAGATGGGATGGTCTCAGATGGCTGCGTGAAACAGTTTGGTCTTGCTCACAATGCGACGTATTGTGCACGGAGTATGGAGATATGTCTCAGATAAGCTGTGGTGATTGATAGGTGGGTATGTCAATTGTACAGGCGAAATTGGTCTTTGAGGGATGAATGTGAAAGGGATGCAGGGTAGTCCACCCCACTGTGGTGTTTTCTCTTCAGGGATTTCGTGTATCGATTTAATAACCCCCCCCCAAAATAGGGTAATTATTACCAATTAGTATGGATTTTTTTCCTTTGCATTTTTTTATTAACAGGTCTTTTATTTCGATCGGGTGCTGATATTTTAGTCCATGTTTTATACCAAAGCTATAAAATCAGCATGCCATATCGGACACCCATGCATACCACCCTTTGGCTCAGATAACAGGATAGATAATGATAATTCCGGTGCTGAGGATGGTCACTGCAACTTTAGTTTTTTTTACCTTTATTTAATATGATTGTTTTATTTTTATTCTTTTTTTCGGTTTATTTTCTAACTCGGGCGGATTTTTATCGGGCCATTTTATTAATTTTACGTGGGACATGAGGAGACGTTGGGCAATTGAGCGTAAGATGGGGCAAGAAAGGGATGGTGAGTAAGTCTGGATTGATCTCTGCAAATCCATAGGGGAAGTAGGTGAGTGCTGTAGTGGAGTATCATGTTGCTTGCTAGGAGAACATGGCAAGTCACATTTTATGTTAGCAACTAGAGAAGATCGGTCACTAGATATAGGATAGCGGTGAGTATAGATGAATCTTTTAGATAGGTATTATGGAGTTATTATTCTTATTGTGCTGCTGTTTTAAGGGCTGCGAATTGAGGAAAATAGTCAGTATCTGCGATGCTTATGCGTAAAGGTAGAGATGTATGTCGAACAGATAATTTTAGAAGGTCGATGGTATTAAGTTAGATAGAGTTGATTGTAGATAAGGATAGGATTAGAATCTATCTCAGACTAGATAGATCAGACCTAGCATGTAGATAGATAGATAGATAGATAGATACGATAGATAGATCTAGATTAGATAGGCTATAGAAATGATAGATTAGACAATAAGTCTAGAAGGACAGTAGATAGAAGATTTGATAGATAGATAGATAGATATATGATAGATAGATAGATAGATAGATTGATTCAATTAGCTAGAGAAATAGATAAGAGTAGACACTACAACCAGACATCTAAATTGATAGTAGAGATTAGATTAGATAGTCGATAGATAGATCGATATATCGTATGTGATAGATAGATAGCATGAATAGCATAGATAGATAGTTACGTTAGCTTTGATAGATCAATGTGGCATCAATTGATCATTTGATAGATAGATAGATAGATAGATAGATAGATAGATAGATAGATAGATAGATAGATAGATAGATAGATAGATAGATAGATAGATAGATAGATAGATAGATAGATAGATAGATAGATAGATAGATAGATAGATAGCATACGAGTCGATATGATAGAATATTTTTGTAAGCCGGTTAAGCAATAATGGAACAACATTCGCTTAGTTAGATTTTCGTATGTAAAAACTCAAGGCATCCGACCTAGTTGTTATTCTCTGTAAGTATTAGTGAGCTATGGTCAGTCTATAGCTACCAGGGAAGGAGCGGAAAGGCAATATTATTCATAATGGCGAAGCAATTTGTGTATGGGGAGGATGGAATTCGCCATTAAAGTACGAACTGGGGGTGATGATGTTTCTACTACAATAATAATAACGGAGTTGGATAGTGTGAATGATTCATACTGGAAATTGAAAGTGAAATTGGTAATGGAGGATTGTACCGACTGGACATATCCGATAAGTTGTGACGATGGCCCTCATTTCGAAGGTAGTGATAAAGTTATTATTTTTTTTTTTTTTTTTTTTTTTTTTTTATTTTCTTTTTTTATTTATTTGCCTCTAGATTATATTTTTTTTTTTTTTGACGGCTTTGTCGATGGGATTTTGAAACGATATTCGCACTGACTGTGATAACCTAGGATTTAAGAGCTACTAGGATTAAATAAATTGCTAAGTTTAACACAATGAGCCATAGACGGCATTTTTGGAAATTATTTTTGGCACAATCGTGAGAACGATCATCTGAGACGTACGCAACTGGTATTTAAGGGTGGCAGTTTCGAAATTTATTTAATCACACTGTCTGCTTTACATTATTTTTGAATGCACATGATTTCAGAAAAAACGATATGTCTATTAAATATGGAAAACTATATATTTTGTTATTTTTTTGCTGTACGGAAAATGTTCCTAAGGAGAAAGCGAGTATCACCACATGATTGCTTTATACGTTTGTTCTATGGATGGATTTTCTATGATATTGATTCGAGCGTATGAAATGGATTATGTCATGATCATTTCTCGTTACGTTTAAGGGCGGAAAATAGATTGTTCTTGGTTCAATAAGTTTCTGGCCTGAATTTTATATGTATTTTCTTTGGGTCTAGTACCAAGAAGATTAGTCTAATGTTGTATATCTTCCGTAAGCTAAGGTGGAGTATACCGAACTATGGCGGAGGTATCCGTTGTTAGAGAGTTGTTGAGAGTCTCGAGACGGGTCGTAATGGCAGGGGCGTGTGATTCTCTCGGGATGGTCTGTAAAGGTTTACAGTGAAGTTGTTGGACTGATTTTCCCATAAGGCAAGGAATGTCTTGACGAGAGTGTTATTCAGGCAATCTTCTAATGTATTTCATTATGTTAGGATTCGGACCCAGGTAAAGCCAGACCTTTTTTCCTTTGATGATCTCCTTATGGTTAGACCTAGTGGATACATCGTATTTTCGTGGAATCGTTGGTCGTTTAAATTTATAGATTCGATGATGATGACAGGTTCACTCGCGCTTTATGTCTCTTATGAAGCAAACCTTCTGACTAGGGGACTGTATAGGAAAACTCAAAGGAAAGTATATATAGAAGTTTATCGAAATTAAACTCTGGCTTATGATATACATCCCGCTTAGGGCGAGTGAGCGGAAAACTCAGAGAAGGAAGACATTTTGTATTCTTGTATCTATATGGATCAATGTCCAGAGAACGGAATATGAATATAATATTCAGATCAGTGGGAACGGAGATTCATTAAGATTGAAAACCCATACCTGTAGGTTTAACTACTGTTACTTTAAACCTAATTTGAATATAATCATGCTTGGGAGAAAACTTAGCCAAAAGAAAAGGTTGTCTAGTGAAATATCACTTTGTATATGTTTACCACACATACCACACTGACCGCGTTAGTAAAGTTAGGACGGATATGGCAATAGTCCGCCAGAACATTGTATGGCTATTTAATATTGAATGCTGCATGAAAGATGTACTATAATTTACTACCTATATGATTTGCTCTATGTCAACATACTCATGACTGTATTCCGTGTGTCCAAGTGTGTCTTCTTCTTCTCTATCTCTTCTTCTTTCTTTTTGATCCTATCACCGCCAACCGTCACAAGCAAGTCAGCGGGCCATCACGCCTGGTGGCGGTCTTGTAGGGCAGGCTACAAATTGATTCCACTGTGCTCGGTCGGCGAAGCCTTCTTCGTTACAGTGACCACACTGTGGTTTAATTCTTTGCATCTCAGCTTCCTCAGTTCTCGCCAAGTTGTTTTTGGTCTGGCCTCCTCTTTAGCCTTTCCTGGGAGGTCCATAGAATAGACTGTATTTTCTGCGATGGTATCAAGGGCCCGTGGTCTGAGGGACTATTGGCAAACCTACTCCAAGGCGTTTCTAGCCAGCTTAAATGATGGTTTTATATTCTCCTATTTTTATAGTTATTTGAGGATCGCTGTATTCCAAAGTGTGTGCGTCGATTAGTTAACAGGGGTCTAGGATGGGAGATTGTCAACCGCATTCTGGTTCTAAGCAATCATTGACATCTTGTCATCTCAGAGTGTGAGCCTTGATAACATTATCAGACTGTCAACTTTCCAGTACACTTCGAACAGTAACATCGACGATTGTGTTCACTATCACACTACTTCAAACATGGCCACTAGAAAAACCCTGTCGTTATGAGTTGAGATATGAGCATTAAAGATCCTGGAGCCTCACTTCAGGTATAATCGCAATTGTCTTTGGACACAGTGGTGGTCCTGAAAGCAGTACTTACCTGACTTTATGGGTATCACTGAGAGACTCTCGACTAAAACAGTGAAGACTATTATTGATAGCTCTGTTATTGATCAAATTTACTCAGTTGCGCTAGGCCAGTTGTTGGGTCTCTGCCTTCAACAGTCCCATGAAAGTGTGTACACAGTCACTACGTGTTTCAAGAAACATTTCTCACGATTATGAGCACACGATGATGGAACATATCAACTCCAGTTGAAACAACTATCACAGTAGCTCTTTGTCAGCTTTGACTGTTGGTCGTCAAGATGCTAACGGTATTGGGTCAGCACTTCTTGAAATTTTGCCACCGGAAGTCGCAGGGACCTCATCAGTTCTGTGGACTTTCAAGTAGTGCTTTCGGAGTATCTTGGCTTCTAGAATTCTAGAGAAGAGCAATGTTGATAGGAATTAGCAGGATGGCAGCATTTTATATTCATCTAATGGATCTTCCCATTGTTGATTGTGCACCTTTGTAAGAAACTTGAGAAATCTGTCATCGTTTAGAAATCAAACCTAGTATCCTTAGGTAATGTTGCAAAGACTATGTTATGATTAATCAGGCATGCGAGCTTCTTTGTAACACATTCTTTCTTGCAGGACTTATTCACATTCTCCGTAATTGACTCCATTATTATACTTAACCTCCATAGTTGGTGTAAATGGCATCTTTGCCTAGCTGCTTATAGTCCCCATGTTGATGTGTTCCAGTGTAAGCCTTAAATCTGCCAGTTTATTGTTCCTGATGTGACTAGTACAAGTGTATACCTAGTGTCATTTGGTAGAGTATAGTGTCAACATGAGTACAAAACATTTCTTAATTGAAAAATTTGTTAGGCAACACGTTGTGCTTTTTTGTTAGTTGTGATGGACTGTGTTTATAATTATGTTTTTGTATTATTTTTTCTGTTAGTTTATAGTTTTGTCTTTTGCCTTTGATTCGTATTTGTAGGGGCCTACCTTTGACTATCTTTTAGTACCTATACACAATTTATATCCTATACTGTAGCGTATTTGTTTGTGTCTTAGTTCTTTCATTGCAAGTTATCATCATCAGTATTCTTGTGATTGTTTATTTCAGTTTTCCTATTTACATTCTTTAATTTGAGATTTTGCATCTTAGTTCTATCATTATTGTCCTTTTCTTGTTTGTCTTTGTTAATGTCTGTTAGAGGACGAGTCGATATTGAGGGTTATAGTTGAATAAACTATACCCATTATAGGTACAGGTCGTACTTTATGAATATTAATCTGTTATATAAAGAAAGTGTACAAGACTCTTTGTTAAGGCTTGTCTCACAGTGCATTGGGCATTAGAATAATATTATGTTCAAGGTATCTCAAGCTTATCATGTTACATTAAGGAAGTATAGCAAGGACCGCTTTGTAAGGCTTGTTACCACCTGTGATTGAGGTATATACTGTATTGTTTCCACAGGTACTAGGTTATCATTTGCATTTTAATTAAAAAAGTCAACCATATACGGTTTGTTCAGCACGAGAAATGTGAATTGTCGAAGTGATTATTAAAACTTATTAAAAACTTGTCGGTTTGAATTACTCTGGAACTATATATATAATCATACTATTGAATTCTATAGTATTATTAGGATAATAAGGTGAATATTTATTACAACGCTCATTTTAGAAGACTGTTTCCCAACAGTGTTGTGGTAACTGTGAATTATCTAGAGACTTTATTCACAGTGAGGTTTCGGTCAAAGTCTTTGAATACATCTCTAAGGCAGATTCAAATAGAGAGACGTGACTCTTCCACGTTATAGTTACGATTTGCTCCCACCCAATAGGAAGTTGTAAATCGGGTTATAAGAATTTAATATTAGGTTTCATGAATCCTTTTAGGAATAGGAATGTCTAGTTCTAAGGGTAATTCTAAGATAGCACATGGGAAATCCCTTGGATAAGGGATGGTTAGAGTTAGAAGATTGGACCAAACTGTCTCAAGTCTGTTTATTGCATTAAAATCAGAAGAGAAAAAACAATCAAACGATGAGAATTTAAATGGACCGCAGAAGTAAGAACAAATGAGATAGCTGTGAGCATTTAGATTCGCAGACGCAAGCTGAGGGACGGAAAAGTGGCTGAGGAGAGAAAAACTTCAATAGAGAATAAAAAATGTCGAAAGCTGCTGCTGGAAAAGAGAAAAACTTCAAATAGAAGAAAAAATTAGAAGATGATGCAGAGGAGAAAACAAAGTGCCTGAACTGGACAAAAAAAGATAGAAGAGAAGCTGATGCTGTGCTGAACAAAAGAAAATTGCAGGATGCAGGTGGAAGAAAGGAGATTTGAGGCAGACAGCAAAAAAGGACTAGACAGAGATATGCTGAAGAGGAGAAAAAGCTTTAAGAGAACTTGCAATTTGAGTTAGTGAATTTGAAATTGACAAGTATGAAGTAATGTATCAGGACATCTAGTGGTTAAATGGTTTAAAAACCTTTGTTTACAAGGTCAAGGTACCAGGTTCACTCTGCCAAGTGACGAATATAAACATTTGGATTTGAGAGTTTTGAAACGTGCTTGTTGAGTCTAATGTAGATAAAATCACAGTATGTGAATCAGTTGTCTGAAATCTAAAAGGTGATTCTTGCAATACGTTAAGGTCGGTTGAAGAGGCGACAAGGATAACACCTATGATGTTATCTGGTCAGCCATGATAAGGATTGTACTCAGTTGTCAGAGGGAAGGTTACCCGTCTTTTGTTTTAAAAACAATGAGCCTGGGAAGGTGGTAGAATATCAGGGACTTCATTGCCAATGCACGTCTTACATTTTTCTACGTTGGGATTGGAATTATCTGCAAAAAACCACAGAAAAATTTGAGGCTTTTACGGATTTATTATCAGAGACAAGTTTACTTGTCTTCGCGCTGGAACTAAACCCATTCTAGAATTTTTTACCATGAGCGTAAAACCAAGTACATTAAAACAAATGGAAGAATAATGTGGGACCAATATGCTCGGACACTTGGACATGATTTTATTCAACATAACAATTAACGAGGGTCATGCCTCAGTTGCGTCAGCAATCAATAATAAATTATTACTCACACAAGTCCTAGGAGCTCAAGATAAATCTCACAAATAGGATTATATTGGGTATAGTTCAAAGAACCAGGTACACTTCCTCAAATCAAGGGTTTTCTTCGAAGTTCCTTGTGAATCGCGGGCTGCAGTCCTCGACAACAGGGGGTGATCAATAATTATAGAATTTCCTGAAAAGGGAGAAAAACTATTAGGACTACCTCTCAAGTTCGTCATGTGAAACATACAACCAACTATTAAGGGAATACTATTATAATGATTTGATAACTTAGGATCTCATGATACATTAGTGATTTCAAACCCAATATATTGGGTTATAACTGAGGAAACATATTACAGAGGGGCCCAATTTATATACCGAGGTTAGCTTCACAAACACGCAAAAGGAATGGTAAATCTCATTCCAGGGCTCACTCTGACAACATGAGTTAATGAAGCCTTGGTAAATTCCAATATATATGATAGAAAGGTCTCTAGTATGTAGGATGTTCTGCTTTTGATTTTTAGTGTAGAGCACTCTCATGCTCCCATCGCAAAAACGTTATTCGTATCCCAACACGGTTTCTACTTTAAGCTAGTGGTCATCTTCTTCTGGTTTCACGGTCAGTTCGCCACATCGATGGAAGGGTGATCTTGTCATCTTTGTAAAGAGGTCTAAGTAGCTGGTATCTCCGGTTCTCAAATTCTTTCTCGATTCCTGGGGTGCACAACATTTGGAGTGAGTGCAGTCACTATAGAGATCTCGAAGCTCACCTGGCAAAGTAATTCAAATGCGAAACATTTGGTGGAATTGGAGAAGAATCTACTGCCATTGTTAAAATTGCTATCTCCTTTATTACTAGAGCATGTGCTTCGCATGTCTTATTTCTCCGAAATAACGATCGCTGATACTTATAATCGTCGATTCATGGAGTGAAAAGAATGCATCGCGGCGTAAACAAACTCTGTTGATTGGGAAAATAGGAATAGCCAAATGTATTGCAGTAGTTACTAGGTCAAGTCCTTTACATGCCGCAATAATTTTTCTTTCTGAAGTAAATGATGCGCAGATCCTATGATGATCCCTTTGGAGATTTCTCTCGATTGATTCCTTTATTCAATAACAGGCAGGATAGATTGAATTCATACCTCTAAGAAAAAATTCTTTTTTACGTCTGGCAACAAATAAGGTGTTCCGAATAAGGGACTACAAATATCGTACAATCTTGGATTACGATTGAAATGAATGGCGTTACTTGTTACGTTATGGGTATCAAGGGGACTTCCGCTAAGTCGCATTCATTGCTCAAAATTTCTTGCTGCCTAAATTTTATGGTTGTAGTTATTATTTTACAAGCACGCTCATCATTTGATTCCGCAGTGTGCATGGGACATAATGGGTTCTTTCACACGTACTATAAAGCTAGAGTTCTTGCAATCTTTTCTTTTGGGCCTGCTGTGAACTAAGGAACTTAGGATTCTATTGTCGTTCTTGTTTAGATTATGTAAAGCGTATGTTTAAATACAGGAGGGGTCACGCACATAGATGCACACCCTATTCAGGGTGCAGATTGAGCAGACTATTCCCATTACGTCAATTTCAAAAAATGGCCGATTAGACATCATTGGGTACCATTGTAGAATAAAGCTACTGCTAGAGGGATCACCAATTTTATTTTGGACGTGTGTGTTTGATATGAGGCAAACGTTGGCCCGGAGGCAGTTCCTCTATAAGAGCATTAATACTACGCTGATGTCGCAGACTGCATCCTTTTGGTTTAATATTTTATCGTCTGGGGGTTTCCTAGAAGAAAATTTTTTCGGGTACCATAGGTACCTCAACTCTTATCGGATTACTTATGTCATCAAAGTTAATGTCGGACTCTTAAGATAGGAGAGATCGCTAGTAGTATGTATTATCATCCTATGTCATAATGCGGATTGGTTATGAACCGGCTGATGATAGAAAACTCTGATATAAATACCTCCTAGGTATATGAGTAACAAGGATAAGTGATGACTCATCCTCAGGAATTGGGATAGGGTTATTATCCCGCGTCGCATCTTCTTTTGCTTTATATGAACGAGGGTCGCCCATATACGTAACATACACAGGATTTTTCTCCCTTTGGTAATTGTCCTTTTAGGCGCGTTGAATAACACGCGAGCGGGTCACATATGTCCTTACTTCATGTTCTTATATCTGTGTGATTTTAATTATTGGTCGATGACACATATTACCTCGTACGTATTATGTCATTGGCTTAGGACACAGATTTATTGAAGCATGCAAATTGGCAATGTTCTTCTGGGATTTGCCAAACAGGAACGGCAGGCAATTTGCAAATAAGTATGAGATGCTTACGGACTCATCATTTTGTCAGTGAGACAAAGAATTCTGTGTCTTACTACCTTGTAGGGGAAAAACGACTTACTTATTTTTGGAAAAGGTCCTCATATGATATGTAATATCATAAAATGTTTCCGATGTCGACTTATTATTGTCGATATTGATGGGAAGATAAACCTCCAATCAATCATAGCTTATCACGGGCGGATAATCTCGATGAACTGTCGGCATTTATTTACAATTGTTTTATATGGCAACGGAAGCTTCTCATGTCCAATACCATTGGGCATTAATTCATTCATGTCAGGTTAATACGGATGTGGTAAAAGAGTTTCTCGGATGTGAATTTGCCTTTTTTCCGATGATTCAACTTCAACAAAAAATTCTAATAAATACTGGAAAAGATGTTGCGATTTCTCCGATCTATTCAGAGAGAACAGCAACAAGTTTTACTATGTTTCAACACTTTCAAAGATGTCCTTACTGACATTCCTGGTTCTCCAAATTGATGTCATTGACATGACATTATTTTATTGACCTAATCTCCTATAAGGGTCAGGAACGTAATACTATCCGATATTTTAAGCACAGGTTGACGAAAGAGTAGGATGAGATGATAGATTTTAAAAAAATATTGATCCCATTCTACATCGCATGATTTATCCGCCGCAAAGGATTATTGTACTGAAAAAATGACATAACATACGTCTTTCGCGATTTTATTATCGCAAAAATGCACCAAAGTGAACCGAATTAAGATGTGAATTTGGAGCATTTACTAGAGAGTTATTTACAAGGCCTATCGAAATCTCATTTCTACTCCCTAAATTAGTTTTTGTCATAAGGGATTTGCAGAAGTTCACTATACGAATACGCCAGAAGCCATTTACTGTCGTTTTCGGGACACTAGGGGTATAATTCAAGGATACTTCATGCCCTTTAGGCTATGAAGCCTCTGATATTAGTACGCATGATGCTGTCGAATCCTATCTTATCGTACTGATGTCATTGCTTATCTTGATGACAGCTGTCTTTTCCAGTGATCATTGGAAACAGAATCACTATAAGGGTTTAAATGAACAATTGTTATCCTACGTGAGCCGCATTAACCTGACTCAGCACGAAACCATCGAAAAAGCGTGTATGGTTTTAGCAGGAAATTTCATTCTATTTAGGTCACCGCTATTGGTTAAGGTTTCCTTAAAAACAGAATCGAGACCATTGATAAAGTTAAGCTATTAACATTCCTATTCCTAAGACTAAAAAGCAAGTGCGAACTGGTCTTTTACGGTCTCTAATACGATTTTATGGACGATTCATTACGAATCTGTCTTCCGCATTAATGTCAATCATACTCTTTCTTTCGTGCTAAAAGAACGGTCTCATCTAATATATGTACATTGGACTACATAGAAAGTCAATCTCTTTAGATAAGGTTTTATAACTCTGTTTCTACATTCAACCTATCTTGGTATTACATATAAGCGATAAGACATTTTTGTTTCTTAGTGTAGCTTCATCAACAGGGATTGGGCAGCACTAATGTCAAGAGTATTGGAAATCTGGCATTGTGATGTATATTTCTCCCCGAAAAACCACTAAATGCGCAGAGAAGAGTTATGGGTTATGGGACTCGGTGAATTTTTGGATATTGGTTTGGTCAATCCACTTTATAAACTTCCTAAGATTTCTTTGAGCGGAATTTCATTGTGGAACTGCCCAGAAAGCGCTTAATGCTATCTCATGAGATAAAAATTGAAGAGCGCGAGTCAACGCGATACGCGTTGCTTTTCACACTTTCATATTTCGTTGCGAAGTATTCGTGGGTCAGAAAATGTTAGACTGGCAGGAATTATGGTTTTAGAATGCAAATGATTCCTAATTGTTAGATCCTTTGATTTCTAAAAATGTCTACTTAGTATGTTTTTTTTTTTTGCTTAGGTTAAAATATGTGCGTTAATACGTAATGTATATCATAATTATTGATGTAACTCACTAGAAATTAGCGGTTCATTGGATGCTATTATTCACCGCGCTGATCTTTGGGCATGTTTTTAGTCTTTGATTTAATAATTGATGTATTAAAATACCTAGATGATAATTTTTGGACTAAAATAGTGTAGAAAAGCCAGGAGATTATATAGACACGTCAATCTAACTCACTATAATCATGATATAAAACATTAGATTTTACGAAACAGTGTCACAAAGTGCAAAGATAAACCATCTGGGCCTCGACATAAATTACAGATACACATCCAGTTGTACATCAAAAAGTAAATATTAAAGCTGAAAAATGGGAGCAGAAAAAGGAAGACCAGGGGAAAAACCCCCCCCAGAAAAATTCAGACTGTTGAAAACCACGATTATAAAATACAGAAATATTTTAATCTAAGTTCAAAAAATCAATACAACAGTTTTGACACGAAAGCTATGGGCAGTTTAGAAGAGAAAAACCCAGAAGAAAAAGCAAACACGCAAAATGGGGACTGCTTAACAATACAAGCATATCAATCAGCAATCGCAAATTTACCTAAAAAGGGAGTCTTAAGAAACATCAAATTTGGATGACAGATGATATTGAACTAAACATGGCAGATAAGAAAGAAAAGCAAAAAATCTCCAGAATATAAAACCACATAAGACAATGACATAGTATATGTGTAGAGAAGCAAAAGCAGGGGATAGAACAAAATGTAAGGAAATAGAAGATTGGGAACTGCGAAAGCAACTTGACAAGAGAATGCATGGCCATACCCACACATTCTTAGATCAGAAGTAAGAGAATGCAATACATATGATACAAAAAGGGAAATATCAGCAGGGCCTGGCATAAATAAACACAATTGAACTAAATAGCTAGATGTTGGAGAGTCCTTTGGTTATTATAGATACAATCACAGAATAATATGCAACGATGCGTATACGCAATACAGGGATATTTACCACACCCGACATGAAGACATCAGTTTTTTATAACATTGCCCCAAAAAAACCAAAATGCAACAGAATGTTCAGACTTCAGAACAATCAGCCTGATGAGTCAGTAACCTTTATTGGGAGCAAACTGCCACAGTAAGATCGGGAAGGAATTATTCACCATACATAGACATAAAAAGAGGTGTCAGACAAGGTTGTGTGCTGTCCCCCTGCCTATTTAATTTATACACCGAAAAAATTTTCAAACAGATACAGGAAATACCAGGACTGAACATCAGTGGAAGATCAATAAACAACCTTAGATATGCAGATGATACCGTGTTGTTAGCTGAAAGCGAACAGGAGTTACAAGAACTAGTGAAGCAAGTGAACAGTATAAGTCATGAATATGGACTCGACATTAATATTGAGAAAACAAAAACTATGATAATTAGCAAAACAGACGATAAACCCACATTAAAGATAAGCGTAAATGGGAAAAATCCTGGAACAAGTCAAGAGCTACGTATATCTTGGTCATATAATAACAGAAGATGGCAGATGTGAAACAGAAATCAAGAAGAGAATAGGAATGGCCAAAGCTACATTCAACAACATGAAACATATATACTGACATCCAAACAGTTATCTCATAAATTAAAACTGAGAATCATAAAGTGTTATATATATTCTGCATTTCTGTATGTGCAGAAACATGGACGATGAATAAGCATTTGGAAGAAAGAATTGAGGCTCTTGAAATGTGGATATATAGAAGAATGGGGCGTATCTCATGGAAAGAGATGAAAACAAATAAGGAGGTCCTAGAAAATCTAGGTATGAAAAGAGAACTAATGAGAGAGGTCAAAGTTCGGCAGCTAAAATACTTTGGCCACATAAAAAGGCATAACACCTTGCAGAAGACCATAACAGAAGGGAGAGTTGAAGGTAAAAGTGCAAGGGGAAGACAGCGCTATAAGTGGGAAGATAACATCAAGAGATGGACGGGAAAGAGTCTATCAGAGTGTACC
This sequence comes from Oreohelix idahoensis, assembly GCA_024509875.1. Classification (NCBI taxonomy): domain Eukaryota; kingdom Metazoa; phylum Mollusca; class Gastropoda; order Stylommatophora; family Oreohelicidae; genus Oreohelix; species Oreohelix idahoensis. The sequence goes on along the minus strand of JAMPIV010008780.1, from coordinate 205,172 downwards.
ACCAAGACAAGAGACAGAAGACGTTGGAGATCCATTACAGCCAACCCCCGTTGTGGAGATGGAAATGACATTTGTTTGGAATGCTTATCATCTGCGCATTGTTATTCGTGCGTTGTAAGCCTATTGTATGTTGCTCCTGGATGTATTTCAAAAAAAAAAATGTACCATTTTCTTTTCCCGGGGGATGTGGTAATCTGTTGCATACATATTTTTGAATGCACAGATTACAAAAATACGATATGTCTATTTAATAGGGAAAATATATATTTGTATTTATTTGTGTACGAAAATGCTTCCCTTGGGAAAGCGAGATAATCCATGATTGATTTATAGTTAGTTGCTTATCCTTTACAGGACGTGGCAATCAACCCCAGCTTTTATTGGCTGTTTGTGATTTTTCTAGGCAATTTTTTTTCATTCAGTAGTTTGCCATTGCTTTCTGAACGGTACGGCGCTTATACCATTGTTAAAAATCCACACAAAGCGATCTGCTACCAAACCGCCTGCAGCAGGTTTCGAACCTGGTATATCTGGATTATGAAACTGCGTTCATATCCATTAGGCCACAGACGCCGACGATTGATTTATACGTTTGATTATATGGATGATCTCTCTTGATATTGATTCGGCGTATGAATATGGAAGTCATGTCAGTTCTCGTTTGTTAGGGCCGGAAAATAGATTGATCTTGTTCAATATGTTTATGGCCTGAATTTATATGTATTACTTGTCTAGTACAAGAAGATTCAGTCCTATATTGTATATCTTCGTATGCTAAGGTCGGACTATACCGAACTCTGGCGGAGGTATCCGTTGTCCTAGAGAGTTGTAGAGATTTCCGAAGAAGCTGGTCGTAATGGCCGGATGTGTGTTCTCTAGGGCTGGTCCTGTTAAAGGTTAAAAGTGATTTGTGGATGATTTTTCCATAAGGAAGGAATGTCTCTGCGAGAGTGTTATGTCAGAGACTCTTCTCATGTATTTCATTATGTTTAGATTCGGACTCCAGGTAAAGCCAGACCCTTTTTCCTTTGATGATCTCCTTATGGTTAGACCTAGATGAAACATCGTATTTTCGAGCATCGTTGGTCGTTTAAATATAGATTGATGAAGATGACAGGTTCCATCAGCGCTTATGTCTTTATGAAGCAACCTTCTGACTAAGGGACTGTATGGAAACTCTAGGAAAGTCTATATATACAAGTTATGAATTAACTCTGACTTATGATTATCCTCCCGCTGGGCGAGTGAGCGAAAACTCAGGGAAGGAAGCCATTTTGTATTCCTTTCATCATTATGGATCACTGTCCAGAGAACGGATCATGAATCTTACTATTCAGACAGTGGCACGGAGATCTCATTAAGATGAAAACCCCTACCGTGGTTTAACTTTGTTACTTAAATATTTGACATATACAGCTGGAGAACTTAGCCAAAGAAAAGGTTCGTCCAGTGAACTCTTTGTATGTTTACACACACATACCCACTGACGCGTTCAGTCAGTTAGGAGATATGGCAATAGTCCGCCAGAACATTGAATGACTATTTAATATTGAATGCTGCATGAAATATGTACTACTATTCTACTACCTAATGATTTGCTATGTCAACATACTCATGACTGTATTCCGTGCTGTCCAAGTGTGTGCGTCATTATTAAAAGCATAGAAACGTCAACAGCGGTTCCTAACATCATTGACTTGTACAAGAGTGTGAGTGAAACATTATCAAGTGTCAACTACATCGAACAGTACACCATTCGCGTATTTTTCACTCTCACACTACTTCAACATGGCCACTAGATACAACCCTGCGTTGGTTGAGTTGACCTTTGCTCCCCCTGGAGCCTCCATCAGATTCGCCATTGGTTTGCGTAAGGAGAATGAAAGCAATACCTTACAGCATGCCCGGTAACACTGCAGAGACACGATACACCACTAAATAGTTATTATACTATATTAATTCTACACACACACAACCTTGTTAAGCCCAGCCAGAAGAAGCAGAGTAGAGCACTGTCATTGGCAAGCCATTTTTGACTGTATGCAGGGCAGGCATCTTCACTAAAAGTGTAATTCTGTGTTGGAGAAAGATTCTTAGAGAGTATGTAGGACTATCATAAGTATTCATGTGAATAATGTAAATTTTATTTCAGGAATTAATAGGCTTGTGAATATACCAAACATATTGATTGTGAGAATAGGATGGCTAAAGATTGTCAAGCCTTTAAAACTACCCACAGCAGTCATTGCTAACAATAAGCATATCAGTATGGTCTATTAGTACTATTTTACTAACTGCCATTAAAGAACCAGCAGTGACTTGGCATGAGAATGTGGAAGGCAAAGGCTGCATCAGGGGTCATAGTTTCATATTGATTGTTTATTATTTGATTGAAAATGTTTTGCAGTAGACACCAATCTGTCTCCCTACTCTGTATCATACAGAGCCATTTATCATTCATGGTACACACAGCATCTGAATAAAACATTCTCATCTCAGCACACGGTACAGATAACAAGCATCATAAGCAACCACTGGACACATATTCATTATTTCAGGATCCTAGTGCACCATCACAAGTGTGATCATGTTCTGAGGTCCTTATATCCTGCTATATGTGAAGCCCAGAGATAGAAGGAGCCTATTACTGTCATTCCCCTTACTGTTTGGGAGTTTGTGCAGCACAGACTATCAGTGTGTTAGTACAGTGCAACTGACTTGGACCTGAGTTAAGTTTTCATGAATCTAGTAACCAGTGTGAGACAAGCTACTACTGTCAACATAATGTTTTAAATGATGAACTTGAGCTGAAAAGATAGGAGAGACAGATAAACTTTAATTTTTCTCTATTAAAATAAATACAAAAGGACGGTGAACATTCCTGGTAGACAAAATAGAATGTAAAGGAACTTGTTATTTAATAGATCCAAAGTGGATCCTTTTTCTTTTGTATTTACTTACAAATAGATTGGAATGTAAATACTCTACCATAATCACCATTGCCTCAACAGTCACCCATCATCACAATAGTACATAGTGTAGAAAATAAATTAATTGAATTGTAAGCCACTTGAGTTATTAATTACTTTTATTCAAAGGAGTTACAGTTCTATTGTCAAAGTTAAATAAGTACATCATAGGAGATCAAAAGGTGAGAGGGTGCCAGTATAATCTGCTTGTCTATATCTAATCCTTGCCACAGATTATTCACAGCCTTGATCTTCTTGTGAGGGTGAGACCAGTGAACCATAGACACTGGGACTTCACCATTGTTCAGGAGAGAACACTACTTCTGTCAATACTATCACTACATCTATATAAACCTCTCGCTACAATAAAGATAGATTGATAGGCAGAGAGAGAACTTTAACTATTTCTCTGTATCGTCTACACTGTCAGCAATAAATATCGTTATTTGATTTAAAAAACTTATTAGAAATATATACGCAGAGAAACAGTTTTTTACAAAGTAAACAAAATGAGATTAAGGAGAAGTTCAACTGTGCAAGGAAAATAGAGCTACTATGAGACAAATCTATTAAAAAACCATGACTTAATAGGCCGCTATGGAGGGTTGGGCATCTAGTTACTCATAACATCTCGTAGAATTGATAAAACCATGTCTTTGCAACTATAGAGGGCTGGGCATCTAGTTGTACACACCATCCCGTAGAATTTATAACACCATGCGTTAATAGGCTACTGTGAACGGTAGTTTGGGTTTTGGTAGGGAAGGTGAGTGCAGAAAAATGGTTTGAGAGAAATGAATGAAGTTGTTAAAAGACTGTTCGTCTTTGTTAAAGGGAAGTGATATGAGAAAAGGAGTGCTTTAGGGAAAGGGAGGTAAATCTGTGGAACCTTGTGGGAGATGTAGGGGTTGTTTTAGAGTTAAGCATATCAAGTGAGTTCCAAATTATGGTGGAACTAATTTACATTTAATGATTTTGTAATAAGGATTAAAGAAGATTGTATGGGGTTTGAGTGTACTCAGCAAAATGAGATAACTTGGAATTACGTCCCTTGTAAGTTTTGGTGACCGAGCAAGAAAACAAACGCACGAGAAAGTTGTTGTAGGTGAACACATTTTAGGAGAGAACGAGAAAAATGTTAAATCGGCCGAGTTTGATTTTGAACGCGTTCAGCGCAGGTTAGCAAGTTTCTAGACAGTAAGATTTTGTACAGTGATGAGCTAGGTTCTTGAGGGTTCATGACTCTGGCGAACAAGCCACTGGATGTGGTTGGTTACTGTGGTTACAGGCTTATATCAAGTTGTTTTGCCGAACCTGCAAGATGCTCAAAGGCCACTTTAAAAAAAATAGAAGTAGATGAAGGCAAGAAAGATGAAGTCGCCATAACAAGAATTATGTTAACAACAAAAAAAAAAAAAGGATCCCGTTACTTGCCTATTGAGGCATATTGGGAATATGGTGTTAGACCCATATTATCTTGACCGTCGGCACACTAGGGGTGATGTGGTCGGCATCACGCCGGCCGCCTTAACCTTCCCAGAGTTGCTCTGGTACCCATTTGGGGCTGGATCGACCCAGGAGCCGTTTGTGGCATAAAAATAATTCCCACCTCATCTAGGGATCGAACCATAGACCACTATGTTAACAAGTCGTCAAGGTATTTTTCAAGACAACAGGTATGTTGAATAAGATGAAAAGCAGATAGACAGTAGCTAAGGTCAGAGCGCTGAACAGTTGACTATAATAATAATAGCCCCTTCAGTCATAACTGACTATGGGAATGCGCCCCTGAGGTGACAGCCCTCAACTGCTTATTTTCCTGGTGCTCCTTTCGACGTTTTCTCCTCACCTCTGCTTCTTGTGTGAACCTCTCTTCGCCCAATCTGAGGTGGTGCCGTAAATAGCATCGCCACTTTGTGCGATCGGCAGCTTCATCCTCCCATGTTGCTGGATCCATGTCCAGTGCCCTCATATCTCTCTTGCACACATCTTTGAACCTCAGCTGTGGTCTCCCAACTGTTCTCTTGCCATCTGCTAATTGTCCGTAGAAGATATCTTTTGAGATGCGACCATCTTCCATGCGGCGAACATGGCCAAGCCAGCGAAGTCTGCGCTGTCTAAGCAGCGTATACATACTTTGAAGGCCAGCACGTGACAACACCTCGACATTTGTCACTTTATCTTTTCACGAGATGCCGAGGATGCGGCGTAGACACCGCAAATGGAAGGTATTGAGCCTTCTTTCTTGCTTAGCATAGGTCGTCCAGGTCTCGCTGCCATATAGGAGTGTGCTGGTGACGCAGGCATTATATACCGCAGCTGTGGTCTTCATTGTGAGTTTAGAGTTTCCCCAAACACGCGATGTGAGGCGGGCAAAGGTAGCTGCAGCTTTGCCAATGCGGCTGTCGATTTCTGTATCCAGTGAGAGTTTGTCATTGATGGTAGACCCTAGGTATGTGAAGTGGTGCACCACTGCCAATTCATAGTTATCGATAGTGATAACTGGTGCAGCACCCACATCCTGACTCAGCACATTCGTTTTCTTTAGACTTATTGTGAGGCCAAAGTCCTTGCATGCTTTAGTGAAGCGATTCATCAAGTTCTGAAGCTCCTGTTGGCTTTGAGTGACGACTGCAGCATCATCAGCGAACAACAAGTCTCTTATAGTGACCCTTCTGATTTTTGTTTTTGCCTTCAGCCTTGAAAGATTAAACAGACGGCCATCTGACCTAGTGTGAAGGCATATTCCTTCAGTTGCATGTCTGAATGCATGTTTCAAGAGTAAGGCAAAGAAGATTCCGAAGAGGGTCGGAGCCAGAACACAGCCTTGTTTAACGCCACTTCGTATATCAAAGGGCTGTGACGTGCTTCCAGCATATTGGACTGTTCCCTTCATGTCGTCATGGAATGACTTTATCATTTCCAGCATTTTAGAAGGGCAGCCTATTTTCAGGAGGATTTTAAAGAGTCCATCCCTACTAACCAGGTCGAATGCTTTTGTGAGGTCTATAAAGGCGATATATAATGGTCTTTTCTGCTCTCTTGATTTTTCCTGAAGCTGGCGGAGAGAGAAGATCATGTCTGTTGTTGATCTGCCAGCTCGGAATCCACACTGTGCCTCTGGATATATGCGCTCAGCTAACTTGTGTAGTCGCATTAAGATGACTTTGGCAAAAACCTTACCAACAATACTAAGAAGAGAGATGCCTCTGTAGTTATTGCAATCACTTCTGTCTCCTTTATTTTTATACAGTGTTACAATCTTGGCATCTCGCATGTCTTGAGGAATAGTTGTCTCTTCCCAGCACTGGCACAGCATCCTATGCAGGGGATGTAATAGCGTGCTCTTACAGCATTTGATTAAATCAGGAGGAATCCCATCACTGCCTGGTGCTTTGCCAGAGGCCAAGCTATCAATGGCCTTACTGAGTTCCTCTAATGTTGGTTCGGCATCCAGCTCCTCCATAGTTGGCAGACTATTGACAGCATCAAGGGCTGCAGGCTTAACGGTATTGTCTCTAGCGTAAAGCTCAGAGTAGTGCTCGACCCACCTCTCCATCTGCTTACCCTTATCGGTTAGCTTCTCTCCGCTGATGGTTTTTAGCGGTGCCGTCTTACTTTTATGGGGGCCAAGTGCTTTCTTTATACCGTCATACATTTGTCTAATGTTGCCTGTTTGCGCTGCGATCTGGATGCTCTCACTGAGCTGGAGCCAATAGTCATTTGCACAGCGTCGAGCAGTTTGTTGAACTTTGCTTCTCGTAGCCCTCAGGATCTGTAGGGTTCTGGCACTCGGTGAACGTTTGTATTCATTCATAGCACTGCGCTTAGCTTCAATAACAGGTGCCATCACATCTGATGAAGCGTCAAACCAGTCATTTGACTTTGCTGTTTTCTTACCAAAGGTGGCAAGTGCAGTACTTTGAATGGTGTTCCGTAGATGCTCCCAGTTCTCTGTAATAGTATCACCATGCTGAGGGCTACTGAGCACTTTCTTGAAGGTCGCAGTGAATTGAGCGATCATGAAAGGGTCTGACATCTTGCTGGTATCAATGCGTGGTTTCCCTTCATGTCTGACACGATAGAGTTTTCTTGGTTGTGCTCTGATTTTGCAGCAAACCAAGGAGTGATCTGTGTCACAGTCTGCACTATGGTACGAGCGCGTGGAGAGCACAGACCTGAGGAGTGGCCTTCTGACGAGAATCAGGTCAAGTTGGTGCCATTGCTTGGATCGTGGGTGTCTCCATGACACCTTATGCTGGGGTTTTGTCTCAAAGTAGGTGTTGGTCACGCAGAGATCATGGTGGACGCACAACTCTAAGAGCCGTTGTCCATTTTCATTCATCTTGCCAATACCAAACCTGCCCAGACATGAAGGCCATGAAACATTATCGGCACCCACTCTAGCGTTAAAGTCACCAAGGAGAACAAGCTGTTCTTGCCTAGGTATGCTTTTGATTACTGCTGCTAGATTCTCGTAGAACTCATCTTTAGCTTCTGAGGCAGAGTACAGAGTAGGAGCATACACACTGACAAGGGTGATGGGACCTGTGCTAGTTTGCAGGCGGAGCGTTAACAGGCGTTCTGATCCATTCTCGCCTGGTTCAACCATGTTAGTTAGCGATTTTTTGACCGCAAAACCTACTCCGTGTTCTCTAGCTTTATTAAGATCTTTCCCTTGCCAATAAAATGTGTAGTCCTTCTCGCTCACCGTTCCAGAGCCCGCCAGGCGCGCGTTTCCTGAAGTGCAGCTATATCCACCTGAAGTCGTTTAAGCTCATCATTAATTATGGCTGTCTTCCTTACATCGTTTACATCCTGTAGGTTTTCAGATAGTCCAGTCAACATAGTCCGGACGTTCCAGCATCCCAATCTGAGAGTTTGCTTATTTCTATTTTTTTCGATAATTGCTTGGTGCAAAATTTTCTGTCCGCAGTTCGGGTTTGACCCTAATCCCCATGCACCCATGGGGAAAGCAGACAGTGGCGGGACAACACCTTATTGACTGGGGGCTGCCCAGTTTTGAAGCGGGCGGTAGCTGTCCAGTGAGATCCTAGAACCTCTCCCACTGTCGGAAGTAGCCCCTGGCGCCATGCCCTACGCCAATGGGGCAAAATGCTTATAACCGGTAACTGCTACTTCCCGTGTTTTGCCGACACCTAAAGGGTGAAGCTGGAGTGTCCTCTCCAGGGCGCGAGCTTGGGCACAGTTATATGGAGATCAAGCTGTTGCCCATGCAGCATGTTCCCCCTCTCCACACAGCCGGTAGATCCAAAGGAACGGCAGTAGCCGATACAGTTTGGTACCAGCCATGTCGCAGGAGTTGCCAGAATAATGTCGAATCAACATTAGACTGCCTTAGGGACTCCGACTCCGGATTTATCCTCAGGGTTTACTCCCGAAGCCAATTCCACAAATGGATATTCCCGCAAGGCAACGGTGGTTTGAATTCAGAGTTCCTTCTCTTAGATAAGCTACCAACCAAGGATCACGAGCCCTATCTGCCCGAAGCTGCTGGTTTTAAGGCGCCAGTCGCTCGCCTTTGCCCCTTCTCCCGTCAGTGGAAACAGTTCCGCCGGGCTCAAATTGAGCCACACGTGAAGGCCGGGAGCTGGACTTGGTTGTCAGAGGCTGTTTGAGGCGCGTGCCATAGAAGTATTTTATCTGCAGTGAGAGCTTATCCTCACTACAACTCCCGGCAATATACCAAGTTTTGTTAATGAACATTTTTACATATTGTGAAGAAGACCCGCCCAGATAGAAGGTTGGGCTTGAGTACATTTTCGACAGATTTTGTTTTTTGGTTTTTGTTGGATGACTACTGTAAATAAAACACCATCTTTGTTATTTACTGCGGGTTGAGTGCAGTGTTTTACAGTAGAGGTTCTCCATCAATCAATTGTATCTTCGTGTGATGTACTATCATCCAGAGCTATACTACCATAACATCATCAACACCTAGCTGCCTACTGTTTTGGGTAGTGAGACGAGTCACGCTATACAAACAACTGTCAAAACAAATATCACCCTCTTACTGTACGGCCACACTACTATCGAGGGTTAGGTATCTAGTAGTTACTCATACCATCCAGTAGAATTTATAAAAAAATGCCTTAATAGGCCACTATGGAGGGTTGGGCATCTAGTTACTTATACCATCAAATATAATTTATAAAACATGCCTTAATAGACCATTATCGAGGGTCGGGCATCTAGTTAACCATAAATCCCTTAGAATTAATAAAAACATGTCTTAGTAGGCCATTATCGAGGTTTGGGCTTCTAGTTAAACATACCATCCTGTAGAATTTATAAAACCATGCCTTTTTGTCCCTAGAGAGTGCTGGGCATCTAGTTATATACACCATTCCGTAGAATTTATAAAAACATGCCTTAATAGGCCACTATCGAGGTTTGGGCATCTAGTTAACAATTCCATCCAGTAGAGTTTATAAAACCATGCCTTAATAGGCCACGATCGAGGGTTGGGCTTCTAGTTATACATACCCTCATGTAGAATTTATAAAACCATGCCTTAATATGCCAATAAAGAGGACTGGGCATCTAGTTATTCATACCATCCCATAGAATTTATAAAAGAAATGCCTTAATAGGCCACTATCGAGGGTTGGGAATCTAGTTAACCATGCCATCGCATAGAATTGATAAAACCATGCTTTAATGGGTCACTATCAAAGGTTGGGCATCTAGTTATGTCATACTGTCAGGAACCAATTTAATGTGGATACCACTCCACTGGTTCCACCACTGCAGTGTGGATTTATAATAATAACTACAGGCTCGTTCTACCACAGGTACAACCACAGGTACAACCACACCACGATGGCTGACATAAGAAATGAACACCTTTAACAGGTACTTCCCTTTATTACTATGCACAATGCAATAAAGCCTCACACGGCTAATAAACGCATCAAATACAATAATGAATTACCATAGTAACTTGCCTTAGCAGCTTAATCTATCAGCATCATACATGACAGTACGACTTCCACTGAAAACACTGCAATGAATGTCGCTCACCTGAGCGGCAAAACTGTGACAATGATACACACAACTCATTGACAACTTATTAAACTACGGCCTGTAGATAATACCCACTAGACGCTACACTGCACTAGAATAACAACGTAACAATCCACCAGGACCGAAATATGGCAAGCAATCAGTTAATAGTCCAACACATGAACTTCACAGCAATCTTGCTGGCAACAAAGGGAAAAAGCGTCCTTCCAGGACGACGGCTAGATTCTGACTGTCAAAATTCACGCCTTATTTCCCGACTTCCGGTAGTCTCATGACCCGCTGGTTCGGCTCACCTCGGCCCATCGCCCGGCTGGCTTTTGGCCGAAGACAATACCTAAGATGCACTGCGAAATAGCGCTGTGACATCCACCTCCCTTTCCCTAAGAAAGAACACGTAGTTTTCTTCCATCGGAGGAAGCTTCGCCCGACCCCCGTAGGAGTTTGGACGACCATATGCCATTAAAGCATCTCCTCATCTGAACCGAGAGTGCCAAAGTTCTTTCCTTGCATTGTCGTTACTGCATACTCCAACCAACCAAAAAAACATACCATGAGTATGCAGTCGGTTCTGGCAGTCGTGAAAAATGACAACGACTGTCTACCACTGATCAACCATAACCCAGTATGCTTTACATTGATAGTAACTCTTACATAGGCGCCCATTACAGTTGATCTTCTCATAGCACAACAGTCACTTGTTACAAGGTTTAGATACATATTAATTTCAACCCTATAGTGAATTGCCTCTATGGCGCCATAATCTATGAAATTCATTAGCATAGCATAAACATGATCTTTAAAGTACACAAAACATCTCTAAAGTGGTTGCAATTACTTGCTACCAACTATAACATGAAAACACCTCCTCAGTTATCTTCACTACCTTATAAAGTTATACAGAACAACTTGTATTTTACCAGAACAGTACTGGTGGCGTAGGTCAGACTCTACAGTTCGGTTCGATTTAATTGAAACACCCTAACTGAACGCGAACCCGATAATTATCCGTTGCTATTGCTGGACTATCAGCAGGTGGTTATGGAGCATTGACATGTGCTTCCACCTGACTGCATCACGCGCACCCCACCTATTCGCGACAGTAGCTCCTGCAACCTTGGTATTGTCTCGCAATGACAATACCTCAACAAATCTAACCGGCGCGACCTCATTAAACGCACGTCTGAGTGTGCGCCAGTTAGCACTCGAGGAAATATGGCGGACCCATACCTTGCGGTCACTAGCTATCAGGCCCTCAGATATGCCTCTACTGTTCCTATTCATGTCCCACGGCTCCGGACTATGAGTATTGATGGGCGCCTGCTGTGAACCCCGTCTCAGATGTACTTTCTTCTCAGGTGATGATACCTCGACCACCTGATCGTCCGCCTCGGGACTTTGGTGTTGCTGAGCCTCTGTTTCAGCCAATCCCGTGCAAAACGTACAAAAAGAGGTAACCCTGTGGAGTTAGACAAACATCCAACTTAAGGGGGGAGCAATGTCGTAAAATACGGGTCACTCTTCTTCAACGTTATCATCATCACACAGCATCGCCATACTTCATCATTATTTTCCAGTTTTATTATAATTTACTGTCGTTTGGTCACACACACCAAACCCAGCGCTCGACCTGCCAAAACATGATTGGCGCGAACAAACGGTACCAGCACGGAAAAAATCTCGATAACTCGAAAACAAAGAAAGAGACGCCAACCCAGCGCCAATAGTGCCATTCGAGATAGAGGCCTTCAAGTGACCGGCTGTACACTCCAGACAGCTATTTTAAACCGTGAATTTAATTTCCCTAGTGTTTAATTTGCTGCCTGCAAGGTTCCATTGCAGAAGACCCTGAGCAAGGTAGAACTTCGTCTCCTGACCTATGCGCTTGACTGAAAGAGTAAACGTCAGTCAACAGGGTTTTGTACTTGGCAGTCTACTGAAGTGCCTATTCGTTTGTGTCCCAACCTGGTGGTGACAGCACGGGGGATATAGTCAAATTCTTGAAGTCATAGTTACTGGCATCAATACCTCGGAACGGTGACCAACAGACCTGAACGGTAACACACAAATACTTACAGCGAGATCCCTCATGATGTGCATACACATTTCTCCTCAGCACATGAGTATATCTCAATATCACACTAATGCCACATTCAAGTCTCACAATATATGTGGAGCTGTTTGAGCTTGCAACATTGTACCAATAAATGAAACAATTAGGACACTGGTCGTGACATTAAGTGGAATTTAAACCTGCGCGCCAACGAGCTCCTAAAATTTATCAGAAGGAACACTAGACACACGTGACTTTAGTTTATTTAAGAGTGGGCCTACTCCGTTAATTAGTTAAGTATTATTTCATATCATTATTTGTTACTGTGCTTTGTATTATTCTTGTTATACCTGTTCTGTTTTACTTAATTGTTGTACAATAAAGGGAAGCATTTAGTGTCGTACATTTACTGCACTCACGCTGTTGTTATTGTACGTCTGTTAACAGTTCTTTCTATACTAGCAACAACCCGCCAAAATTGGCAGGTTTTTAATTATAGTGTGTTGTTTCTGCTACATGTATTACAGACGGTACTATCACTACTGTGGTCATTTCATTGCAGACGACCGTTTTTAGATATTTGTAGTTACAATTTTATAGATGTATTTAATATGAAGACATGAGTAACCCAACGTAAATGACATGTAGAGCAGTGATAATGGTCTAATGCTAATGGACTGTAAATTTACTAAATAACTAACATTTATTTTATGACAGCATGTCTCGTAATTGTTCGTACATCTTTTAAAATCTTCACCTGGTCGACTTAGCGCATCTGAGAAGCCTTGGGCGACTTACTGCCTCTGAGAACAACGTATGAAGTTTGACGAAAATCCAGTTAATGTACTGTTTATCAATCGTGTTGTTGGCTTCTTTCCATAATCAAACTGTTCATGCACACCTTCATTTGCGCACTTTTTTTTCTATTTTTGCGAGAGTACATATAAGGTGAAACAATACAATTATTGTATAACTTTAAACCACAGTTGCACCCCCATAGCTGCGCTTGAAAGTTAATGCACTCCCTCGAAAATAGAAACAAGTGCGCAAATGACGGTGTCAAAATGTGACTCCGACCGACCGGCCAAGTTCTTACGGCGGGAATTATGTATTTTGATAGCTAGAGAGTGGTGGCTATCTTTAATACTCTTTATTAAGAAACAGGGAAGAGAGACTGTCGCTAGGGAACCCGGGTTCATTCTCAGAATTTCTTCGAGTTCAGCGCTCGGACTGGGTGTGCTCAAAATCCATACTCATCTTCACTATCTTAAGTAGGTTCTCATTCTACGAGCCATTTTCTTTGAGAGCCTGATTCTTTATCACCAAACTCCATCTGATACACTCAACCTCACCAGGGCTGTAACAACCACCAAGACAAGTAGCTGAAAGTTGCAAGTTTTCAATCAAGGCCAATCATTGTCTTTGAACATTCAAGCGGGGATACGGTGTCTGCTTGTGTGTCCTCAAGACAACAATGCAGACGATCGCCTGTCCACCATCACTACCGGAGAACTGTAGATGGGTAACAAATTGAAATAAAAAAAATAACATTTGATGAAAACTCTATAAATCCTCGAGGTCACTTACGCTGACATTTAGAAGTTTGTCCAAACTGTCGTTATTGTTGACATAAACAAAGTCATTTGGCTCAAGCAGTCTTTAAGGTTTTAGATGAAACTTTTTGTATTAACATTTCCTTACAATTTGTGTCTTCAGTCTTTGTATGAGTTGTATTCTTCCTTTTTTTTCTATTAACTGTCAATTTCAGTTTGACAATCATCTTTTATTCTCAGTCTAGTCTAGGTATATCTGTCTGTCTACGAGCAAAACCACAATATTTTCCTAACAAAGTGAAAGTGTAAAACTGTAGTTTAATGTGTATAATTTGACACAGATATGAAACAAAGATACGCATACATCTTGACATATGCACACAGGCAGTGTTAAACATGGTTATGGACATACACACAGGCAGTGATAAACATGGTTATAGACATACACACAGGCAGTGATAAACATGGTTATGGACATACACACAGGCAGTGATAAACATGGTTAAAGACATACACACAAGCAGTGATAAACATGGTTATGGACATACACACAGGCAGTGATAAACATGGTTAAAGACATACATAGACATCGACAAACAATATCAGAGACACACAAACAGTCATAAGGATAGTCATATAACTAGAAACATTAAATACTTATACCCTTCTTTGACATTCTCGTAAATTTACTTTATGATTAATCGTCGCCGAACATAGCGGGGCTTAAATGATAATAACTTTTAGCATGAGAATATAGAGATAGAGACAGCCACTCCAGCCTTAAGGGGGCTAACTGAAACTTTAGTAACAAAGGGCAGTCACTGTGTCAGACTCTCAATCCGTGCTTAGGAAGGTTTAAAATGGTTGGCTAATGGATGAATGGAAAACATTCATAGCAGCTGGTGTGGATTCACAGTCATAGTCATGCAGGAGTAGGCGGTAATGAAAGAACGGACAGACTAGCATCAAGAGCACCCACAGTGGGGACACTGGATATGGATAAGGGAGAGATACTAAGAACAATCAATAATCGGCTGTTAGAGAATGGCACTACAATAGATAAATCATCAAAGTTAAGACTGTGGGAATTTGGCATCAAACGTTAGGCTACCAGAGATGGACGTATGAGAGGACGCATCCGTCGTGTTTATAACAAGCGAGCTACATGAATAGTTTACATTCACACTCTTCGACATATACTGACGGTGACTGAGCAACTAGGGGTTTGCCCAGAATGCAATGATGTCGAATCTGTTTAACAATAACAATACTGTATGATTAGCAATTATTAAATGCAATTGTCACTAACTGTTAAGGGATGGAGAAATTGTCCGAATTCTTTCGTTGTCTAGTGTCCATTAGTTTTAATAAAGATGTGAAAATTCTTTTATTTTGATTTGGTTTGTATTGTTAAATATTCTGGAAGTCAATCTTCCTGGATACCCCTTTTCTGTCAATCTTCAAATATTGAATAAGGTTATCAACGAAGTTTTTTAACAACGCATACAGCATTACAACATCATTCGTACAAGAAGTATAACAGTTATGTAGGCTTGAATTTCTTTGCAGTCGACTTTCGTCGGTGAATGGCATGTGGTACATCGCGATGAAGCATCCAACAATAATCGGCAAGCATGGTCACACTCCACCGTCCTTGATAACGTGACTCCATTACGGCGATATCTTGATGGAATCATTCTCCATGTTCATCGGTGACTTCGCCAAGGTTGTCAGGGAAAAAGTCAAGATGCGAATCGAGCAAATGGATTTTGAGGGACATGTTACAGCCCATAATTATGTATGCATCTATGCACTGCTTAACAATATGCAACATAGTTGACAGATTTGTGATTTTCCAGAAAGTTATCGACGATCGATTTGAATGCCATCCATGCGCGAAGTTCCCTACCATGTAACAAGTTCTCGAATTGTTTGTCTGCAATAACTTTCCTAATATGAGGTCCTACAAAGATACCTTCCTTTATCTTTGCATCGCTAACTTGCGGAAACTTTTCTCGAAGATAAGTGAAAGTTTTGCTCGTTTTATCTAACGCTTTTACAAAATTCTTCATGAGCCCCAACTTTATATGTAACAGTGGTAAAATGAAGGTGTCTTTGTTAATTAATGGCTCGCGTATTACATTTTTATGCCCGAGCTGCATACGATCCCGGATAGGCCACACCTTTCTTGCATAATGTTCCTGTCTGTTGCGGCTGTCCCATTCACATCGGAAGCAACAGAATTTAGTATACCCAGTCTGCATGCCCGTGAGAATTGCAATGACCTTTAGGTCTCCACAAATCCGCCATTGGTAGTCATTGTACTTTATTTTTTCCAAACGTATAGCCATATTGTCATAAGTTTCTTTCATATGAACAGAGTAGGCGACTGGAATTGTTGAAAAAAAAAATTATGTTATGCAATAACACGGTTTTTAGACTAATCTTGGAAGAATCGATGAAAAATCGCCATTCGTTGACTATGTGCTCATGACCGTTTACATCTTTGCAATAGCAAATGTCATCATCCATCTCAAAGTATTGAACAAGTTCTCTGTGTCTATGACGAAATTTAGATATCGGAGTATTGGGCGCTAAAAGATTCCATTCTTTGAGTCGCGAACCGAGTAATTCCGCTTGTCCTTTGGTAAGAGCGAGATCACGTATTAGATCTGAAAGTTCTGAATGGTTAATTAAGTAAACACCATCATTCACCGGTATGTAATCTGAGTCAGAATTAGTTTCTAAAGCAGGTAAACTATCACTTTCTGATGGTTCATTTACGTCCAACGGATACTGTTCTGGTGGTACTTGGATCGGACACGTGATTGGATCATGAGGCACTGGTTTCGAAACCGATTCAATATTTGGATAAACCACAGACTTTCTAGTTTTAAAAGTGAAACCATGGATATTTGTCAAGCAGAAGTAACAATCAGTAGTGTGATTTGTATGTTCACGCCATATTACTGGCACGCCAAAAGGCATCGACTTATGCTTCGGCGATTTTCGCAACCAACCTGCCAATGTATCGAACAAAAAGCATTTGGCTTCCAAGATTTATTTGCATCATCAACTTTCGAATCGAAATAAAGTTCATATGCTATCTTTAGTAATGGTGTAAAGTTTTTCTGGTCAACACGATCGGTAAAATATCCGCACACGTAACAGAACAGATCAGCCGAATTTCTACAACTTCTAGAAGCCATATTTTGCTCAGAATTATTTCAAAATACAGTAACTATTTGAAAAATAGCGTAACATATGTCATGCATCTTTTAGCAGTATAAAAAGTAGAATTATGTTGCTTTTTATTAATTTTTAATAAGTTATATAGTAAAAATGAAACGGAGCAAATAACGGTTTCCCAAAAATATATTTATTCACAAATATCTTAAGAACCCGACGTGATAGAGATAAACGGATTTCAGATTTGAAATCAGCGCAAGAAACTGACCTAAGAACACTTATTCTTATATAAGAAAGAAAAATGTTGTTTGTCAGTGTAATCAGTAAGTACGAATTCACAAAACGTCACAATCACGAACATGGCATGAATACTCCCTCTCTATATCTTTCAGTCTATCATTATCTTGGTTCGCTTTTTATACAATGACATGCAACTTTTCCCTAGTTGCTGATACTTTTATAATATCATTCCTTAATTCCATTTAACATCGTAGTATTGAGCATCCCGGCATAACAAAAATCAATTATATTTTTCCATCAACATTGGGGAAAGTAAGCGTCCCAGTATCTCAAATATTCATAATTAAATCCACATCAATCCATAAGCTTTGGGGTATGTCGCATCCCGGTATAACAAATAATCCTTCTTCTTATTCCTATAACTTCGGGGTATGTAGCATCCCGGTATAACTAGTGTTCATTTTAAATGATCCTTTTTACCTCGGGGAATGAGACCTCCCGGTATAATAACTGTTCAATGATATATGTTCATATAATTTTAATTTAACACGCTTCTTCGTCTCGGGAATTATCGTCCCGTATTGACTTCAATTATAATCCTGGCATTTTCTCATGCCTATCCTTTAAAGCATATAGCTTACCATTATCCTCAGAAATATTTATTGAATACACGATCCAATACACTGGCTGACACATAAGCCATTTTAGGCGCACATCTTGACGCTCTGACGTCACATCACAATCTGCCTACATCATACCTCGATACTCATCTCACAGCGACCGCTTTCATGTATTTCTTGCGTTCAGTTGAGGTACGACATGGTGTGACAAAACCCTGGCACTAATAATAAGTTGCCGCGATAAAAATCACATCATGAAGTGGCCTTAACACTAACGAAACAAGGGGACTGGATAGTAATAATTTTATTTTCTGTGCTTGCAAGTAATGAAAATTACAACACCATAAACCCAAAATCATATTGGTATAAACTACCTGACTAAACTGACAGAAAACTGGCACTTGAAGTCTAATCAAATCCTGTTTAACTACAAACTTTGTTTTGCTGACAGATTCATTAAGCTAAACATGTCTTATCTTCATCTCAGTAAAATTGGCGGATCTCTTAGTCACTATCCAGACCACACCGCTATCGTTCTGTGCTGCCCACAAACCGTTCAAGTTGGAGTAGTAACCCCAATAATACCACCAAGCTCCGTGGTACACTTCCGCACTGTTTTTAGCAGCAAGATCGTTATCTCTGTCGTAGGTGGAGAAAGACATGTCATTGTGGACATGCAAGCCGTCCTTGGCTGTTCCACTATACCCACCCACCGTCAGCTTGTAATTGGACATCTCGTCACCAAGAACAAAATTTGTGTAGTGAGCAAACGCGTGAGACCCTTGGAATTCTAGGTCAACTCTGAGTTCTGTGTAGCCCTGAATTTTTTTAATGAAAGCGCATATATATATATATATATATATATATATATATATATATATTTATATATATATATATATATATATATATATATATATATATATATATATAATATATATATAATATATATATATTATATATATATTATATATATATATATATATATATATATATACAGACAGACAGACGGATAGATAGATAGATAGATAGATAGATAGATAGATAGATAGATAGATAGATAGATAGATAGATAGATAGATAGATAGATAGATAGATAGATAGATAGATAGAACGAGCAAACGAACGGACAAACTTTATGTTCGAAGGGTTAAGAATTGGTCTCGCACGCCCGTCTGACATTCTGCCCTTACACTCTCATTTATCTTGCATATTATATCCTATCATTCCCACATGTTACTGTAAGCATTAATATGAAGGTATGCAACATTATAAAGGTAATATAAGAGCGTACATTTACAGTATACAATCATAATCAAAATTAAGTATTGTTAAGAAAACAAACATTATAATAAAAATAAATTTAAAAAAAAAGTTTAAATAAGAAATAACAATTAAATAACAATTAATTGAAAAAAAATACGTACAGTAAATTATGATTTCAAGCATAGTCAGATTAGGTGGCATGGTATCAGAACTCATGAAGTATTTGACAGTCTGCTATTGAAGGAGGTGAGATTTGGTGTTATTTCTTTGCCCTCCTTTAACCCAAGAGTAGAATCAGTAGGAGAGATAGATGGACATAACTTTATTTAAAAGGGTAAAGAATTGGGGACCCAGGTCTGTCCGACCATCCAGCCCTTTATATTTCATTCTGTATCCCGACACTCACTCATGTGTTCATCAGCAATTAATCTGCATTTTTGAATGTGTCATTAAACATCAATACACAAATAATATAAACACGTTCTCGCTTATATCTGTACATTCTTGAGGGAAAATGAAATAATAATAATAATTTCTTACGCACTTCTGTAGCAGGATACATCTTCGAGCTTTAAAAATGTATTTCTGCTCATTCTCTTACACATCATACGATGTGGGCTGACAATGGCTGCTTCTATGGGGTAGATAATCGGTGTTGATCAAGTGTTTAAAAAGTGCTTTGTTGAATGAGTATTGTGTATGTTGGTTTTTTATGTGGTGTGGAAGGCTGTTCCACAAGTAGGCTCCAAAATAGGCTAGACTCTTTTTGAACAGGCCGATCCTAGGTTTTGGCAGACGTAACTGATGTAATTGTAGTCCCTCTCTTCTACTGGTTTAAAACAAGGATCGTAGGTACGGCGGGGCATTGTTTGATAGAATTGCGTGAGTCACCTTGACTTTGTTGTAGAGGAGACGTTTTTTTAGGGACAGTATTTTGGGTTCTTTTCGTGCCTTGCGTGTAGTATCGTGCGATTATCGGTGATCAGACGTACTGCTCTCTTATGCAGGGACTGCAGTCTCTCTGAGGTGGAAGCAGGGCAACAATCCCATAGTGTAGAGCAGTAATCTAGATGTGTCTGTATATGTGAGGTGTAGAACAATAGTCTAGTGTCTGCGTCTAAGAAGTGTTTTATTTTGGCCACCTGGTATGTCTTTTGAGCTAAGTGTTTCGTTAAATTCCGTACGTTGGAGTTCCAGGTCAAGTACTGGTCAATCGTCAAGCCTAGAACGTTGTGTTCTGTTACATGATCAATCCGTATCGACTCCGCGTGTAGCTGTAGCGATCTTTTTGGTGAAGTGTAGGAGTTTCTGTCTGGTGGTTATCAACATAGATTTTGTTTTTGCTGTGTTCACTGGAATACGGTTCATATTACTCCATTTTGTTAGATTGTCTACATCGCTTTGAAGAGTCATTTCAAGTGCCGCGCAGTCAGTATCACTAGTGTAGATAGTACAATCATATGCAAATAGGTCACATGTTGAATATTTTAGATGTAGTGGCAGGTCGTTGATAAACAGTGCGAAGAGTAGGGGTCCAAGAATAGAACCCTGCGGTACTCCTGTATCTATCTTCGAGAGAAATCTGATGTCGAGTTGTTGTGGAACACTAACTGTTGTCGATCTGCCAGGAATGATTTGATGATGTTTAGTGGATTAGGACCTATTCTGAGGGTTTCCAACTTTTGAACCAAGATAGTGTGGTCAATCATGTCAAATGCTTTCTTGAAGTCGACAAAAACAGCACCACATAATTTTCCATAATTTATGTTCGACAGCCAGTTATCTGCCATTTTGGGTAGAGCTGTGTGACAGGAATGTTTGGGTCTGAAACCTGACTGGCTCTCAATGAGCAGTTTGTTTGCTGTTAAGTGTTGAAGTGTGGTGTTGTAAATGTGTTTCTCTAGTGGTTTTGAAAGAGATGATAGAATCGATATTGGTCTGTAACTGATGGGATCGCTATGTGAGCCAGATTTATAGAGAGGATACACTTTGGCAGATTTAAATGCTGTAGGGAAGTAGTTTTGTGCAATACATTGGTTGTACACATAGGTTAAAGAGTCGCAAATGATGGGTGCAGCGTAACGTAGAATCTTATTGCTGATACCATCAAGTCCAGATGAGTTGTTGTTTTTTAATGACAAAATATATTTGAGTACTTCGTGTACTGTTAGAAAAGGAATATCTCTAAGATCTGTTATGGTGTGTTCGGTGCTGCAGAAGTCTGTTAATTTACTAATATCGCAGTCTATCGGCTTTAGTGTCGGCTTGAGATGGATAATTTCTGTTTTGAAGTGGTTACTAAAATGAGTTGCTAGATAGATAGATAGATAGATAGATAGATAGATAGATAGATAGATAGATAGATAGATAGAAAGATAGTTAGATAGATAGATAGATAGATAGATAGATAGATAGATAGATAGATAGATAGATAGATAGATAGATAGATAGATAGATAGATAGATAGATAGATAGATAGTTAGATAGATGGATAGATAGATACGAGGGGCGTTCAGAAAGTAATGCACCACATCGTTTTTCTCAGCTAATAATGAAGATAGAAGCATGACATTTTGCACACGTCAAATATGGAATGTGCCAATTGTGTGCACCAAATTGCACTGCAACCGGCAAAATAATATGGCTGCCCTAAACCGTTGAAATGGGGCGTGTTAGCAACTTGCGTTATAAACAGCGAATTGTGATAGAATTTCTCGTTGCGGAGAAGGAAACTGTTGTGAACATTCACAAGCGTCTATGTGATGTGTATGGAAGTTTTGCAGTCGACAGGAGTACAGTCAGTCACTCTGTTCAGAGAATCAAAGAATCAGGAAGTGGAGATACGGAGCTGCTTGATCGGCAGCGCTGTGGACGTCCTGCCACAGCCAATAACGCAGAAATGTTGAAATGCGCTGAGTGCATTATTCTTACTGATAGGCGAATCACTACTCAACAATTGGTCTTACAGCTGTCAGTCAGCATTGGTAGTGCAAATGCAGTTATAAAAACTCTCGGATTTTCTAAGGTTTGCGCAAGATGGGTTCCTCGAAGTCTCACAAATGACCACCGATTTCAAAGGAAAGCAATTTCTTCTGAATTATTGGAGCGTTTCAATGCTGATGGAGAGAATTTTTCGGCTAAGATCGTTACAGGTGACGAATCCTGGGCACATCATTTTGAACCTGAGACAAAAAGACAGTCAATGGAGCGGCATCATCCGCAATCACCACAAAGAAAGAAATTCAAGACAATTCCTTCAGCTGGAAAGTTCATGATCACTGTCTTTTAAGACATTGAAGGTGTGATTCTTATGGACTTTATGCCAAGAGGAGAGACAGTCAATTCGCAAGCTTACATTAAGACATTGAAAAAACTCAATCAATGTTTTCGCAGAGTTCGGCCGCACAAGAATCCAGCAGACCTGCTTCTCCTTCACGACAATGCGCGCCCTCACACAAGTCTGGCAACACGGGAAGCAATCACCAAATTGGGTTGGACAGTACTACCCCATCCACCCTTTAGTCCCGATTTGACACCCTCTGATTTTCATCTATTTGGTCCACTTAAAGATGCACTCCGTGGGACAAGGTTTGAAGATGATGAAGGAGTGATTCATGCAGCGAAGAAATGGCTACATGATCAAGACAACATCTGGTACGGGCTAGGAATACACGCACTTGTTTCGCGCTGGCATAAAGCCGTACAAGTTGATGGGGATTATGTTGAATAATACCGATGTTTACATGACATATCCATGTATATTGTATACAAATTTCATGCTTTTTGAATAAACAGCTCCTGAGAAAAACGATGTAGTGCATTACTTTCTGAACGCCCCTCGTTGATAGACAGACATACAGACAGACAGATAGACAGGCAGGCACAGACAGACAAACTGGGCAGAACATTGAAAGGCAAGACAAGCTGAAGTATCTGGGAGAAAAGTTTGATCGTGGGCTATCGTTCAAGTATCATGTCAAACTGATCATACAGAACTGCAAGCGAGGACTGGCAGCTTTAAAAACAATGGCTGCTGCGCGCTTGGAACAAAGACTGTTGTTTCTCCTGTAACGTCAGCTCGTGATTTCAGTAATCGAGTATGGGCTAGGAATACTCACGCTGTCAGTGTCACAATATGAACGACTGAACGCATTTAAAAATGAAGGGATACGACACGTTTTGGGCTGTACGCGTGATACTCCCATTGTGACAATAAGATACATGCTCGGATTGCTGTCATTATATCCAGATATGCGATGGCCCAGGCAAAAGCATATATGCGGATAACCACCGACAAAAGGCACGCTCTACATGAAAACGCAGCTGACATCAGAGGTGCAAGAATAAGGTGGGGGGGGGGGGGGGGGGGGATGTCATGGATGGCATAAGTAGAGGCAACGATTGGTCTGATGACCAGTATTGAAAATGTATCCAAATGGGACGAGTGAAATAAGTCAGGAAAGAACTGGATAAACTAACACCAGGTTATCATTAGCCTTGGCAGAGACCTAGATAAACTACCACCAGGTTATTATTAGCCTTGGCAGAGTCCTAGATAAACTAACACCAGGTTATCATTAGCCTTGGCAGAGACCTAGATAAACTAACACCAGGTTATCATTAGCCTTGGCAGAGTCCTAGATAAACTAACACCAGGTTATCATTAGCCTTGGCAGAGACCTAGATAAACTACCACCAGATTATCATTAGCCTTGGCAGAGATTGCAGATCTTCGGGCACTAGAGAAGCTGGAGATTAATAAGCTGATAAGTGATCATGTGTGTGTGTGTTTGTTTTTGTGTCTGTTCGTGTGTCTGTTTGTGCATGTTGGAGAGTGGAGAAAGACAGAGTAAAGAGCTTTCTATAAGAGAAAACAGAAACCAAGCTATCTGCGACACGTTTCCAGTCCAGGTAAACCTCACTGAAGAGTTCTGCCAGATTAGCCATTACTTGGAGCGGAAACACCACATTTGAAAATAATGTCACGTCATCCCTGAATCTTTATTCTTCTTCTCTTCTTTTCTCTCCTCGTCAGCATTGTCGTTGTTCCTAGAGAGCCTGTACTGACTCATGTTTCTAGCAAGCCCGCACTGACTGAATTTTATAACTCTCGTCCCCTCCGGCAGTATCATTTAATGATTAAAGTATCATGTGGGAATGAAAGGATATAGTATGCAAGATAAATGAGAGTGGAAGGGCAGAATGTTAGATGGGCCTGGGCGCCCAATTCTTAAACTTCGAAAATAAAGTTCGTTCGTTCGTTCACTTCATTTCTTAATTTTTTTAACTCATCGTCCTATTATTTGCATATTTCATACACCTACATTTTGTGCTCTTTCGCCGCATCCAGACTTGTTTACGTTTCGCCATGTGATTCGCAATAATACCACGTTAATTAGCCCGGTCAGCGGTAATGCTTTTATCACCTTATGCGTCTGGCCACCTTTGATAGGAGTCGGTCTCTATTGACCCAATCTGGTCGCGCACAATCGATTCAAAGGAAGCCAATGTTGTCTGTCTCGGAAATCCGTCTGGAGGAGTTAAGCACGCAAGGTTACAATGCGATAATAGCTTCCGCCGAACCATCCCTGGGTAATTATTACAGATAATCTGTCTGGGTTGACAATAGTGGAAGGTATCATCTGAGCAGGAAATTAGTTCACAGATGGTGTTTATGAGTTTGGCATAAAGATACAAGCGGAAGTATTACGGCTTAACTGAAAAGAGGTCACGCGTTGGAATTTTAAATTTAATATTTTAAAACAAGTGGAGGAGATTATGAATTTAAACACCCCTACCAAGATAGTGCCAAAGTGCTCACCATTGGTTTGATTTGAGAGCCGGAATAGACATTGGATTTCATTGGAAGATTCGTCGGAAGTACAATCTGGAATTTTGAACTGAGAATTGGAAATATAATTTAGCAAGATCGGAGTCACAGATCAGACTGCATCGCCACGTCAAGCCAGCATTGCACCAAAGCCAAAGAGAGATGGATCAGACAAAGGATTCCAAAATTAAAAGTGACAGATCGAAAGTATTTGGGCAACTTTAAAACTTAAAAAAATAAACCAGCATATTAAAATACAGAGACTGGAAACTTAAAGGACCATTACAAAAAGTATTTGGGCAACTTGGAGACTTAAAAGTAAACCCGCATATTTAAAAACACATTTTGGAGACCTAAGGAATCAGATCACTTGTCATAAGAGGATACTAAAATTTCCCAGACCAAGTGATTCGAAAGCAGCTAAACCTAAGTGGCTAACGTCCATTCTACACAGTGCCAGGAGATTGTATTCACAAAAGCTGCTTTGGGGTAAGTGTAAACATTTATTTTACAAATGTTAATTTGGCATGTTTTCCTTGTTAAGTGGTTATATTGGAGGCTGGCAACTTCTACATATGAAAACAGTATATTCATAAACCACTATAGTAATCGCTGGTGTTTTTTAGGCTATTTCGCTCATAAACGCGAAAGCAGCAGAGGCGACCCCGGACTCCGACTGGAGCATTGATGAGTGATAATTACATCATATGTGTCTCAAGAGTATAATATCATTTTGTGAGATATATGCACCTTGTTATATGTAATTCAGGCAAATCCTTGATTCCGAGCTGTCCGAGCACATATTTTCACAGTTTAATATCCATCAGAATATTGGTGATTTCTAATCATCTTCCCTGAGTTTCGCTGTATCTACTGAAGAATAATTATTCAGAGAGAATAACGTTGGTGGGCGGACAGCGAGACAATGCGCTTGTTAATTTGCAGTCCACAAATGTAATTAGCGAAGGCATTTGTTTTTATTTTGTCTAAAAGAACGTGGTACTAAGCTATCAGACGGTTCGTGGAACGAAGCTATCAGATTGTTGAAGGAACGAAGCTTTCAGACTGTTTGTAGAACAAAGCTGTCAGGATGTGAAGAATTGACGAAACCACGGCTGAAGGACTCACTAAGACAAGTTAAGTGCTTGTAAAAGGCACCAGCAAAAGGACATATTTTTAATTTTAAGATAAAATCCTCAAACCAAGTCTCCGTAAAGACACATTTGATTTATACCTAAAATTCATCATCATTTCATCATTATTTTGACCGGTTACAACTAATTGATTTATTATTTGTTACATGTTATGTTAAAACAAAACAATCATAGTTGATTCAGTTATTATAAGTGTGAATGTAAACGTATGAGCACGACTCTTTAATATGCATACATCTAGACAAATATTTACATATATAGAGCTAATACTTATAAAGGACTTTCGCTGGATTTACACCAGCAGCGGGCTTGCATGGAATAAAACTATTACTTAATTCTTCACAAATGGCGACGGACAGATATAAGTTAATAATTGCTCGGCCCTATGCAGCGTTGTTCTTGAGTTCTGAATGATCTTGTGATACTCCCTTGAGATAGAAGCGTCATTACCCTATCTTCGTCTCTGACATGAATAATCTTGTTCGAATTTAGACACCTTTGACGACACCTTTTTATGCGTCAACGTACAATGAAAATTAATATTTAATCTGTGCAAGTGGACCACTACTGCAAAGCAGGGGAAGCAGTCTGTGACATAGTGCCCACATTGACTCATGTTCATAGAGAGCCAGCACTGACTCATGTTCCTAGAGAGCCAGCACTAAGATTTATTTTCAATGTTCAATATTTTAAAGTAGTCTAAAAGTAGTAGGGATTAATTCTGAGCTACATTCACATCCCCTGAAGCATAGGATAGGTCCAGCAAGAATGTGATTTACCTGCCTGTTCTCTTCTTCTGTACATCTGAACTGTGAGGTTGCTTACCTGGCGTTATCTTGTGCTACTCTTACCACGAATTCACCATTTCTGGGAACCACTTTACTATCTCAACGATTCAAGATTTATTTCACCACATAAAGAACGTGATCAGCAAGCCATTAGAGCTTATGTAATACTTACTTTTGAAGTGAGATTATGAATAATATCATTTCCAATCCAGAAATCAGTATCAGGAGTTCCAAACCCGTTCTTGTAATCATTCCAGCCTCTATAAAAGTCTAAGTCACCTTTTGCACGTCTCTGGTAGATACATAGATGTATCGATAAACATATTGTTAGGTAAGTTAACAAACACACAATATGATAGACAGACAGACAAACAGACGGATGCAGGCAGAGACAGCAGACAGGAAGATAAGACATATAGATAGACAGACAGACTGACTAACGACAGACAGACAGATATATAGACAGATAGGTATGTGATGGGCCGGGAAGACACCCCTGAGGCCCCACCCCCACTTCAGTTCAAGGCATGTTTGTCGCCCATATATTTTCGGTCGGCCCACGTGACTGTCAGATCACGTGACGGCGCGAGCCTGGGTTGTGAAAAATCTGAAGTAGAAGATTGATGAAAATGCCATAATAATGCATTTAAATTAAGTTGTGGTGTAGAATTGTGTTATATTAAATAGCTGTAGGTTTTATTTGTGTTTTCGCTATTCCTAAGCGATAATCGCGTGTGATATTTAAGTAGTCAAGATTAATACGCCTGGCGCAGTAAAGTGAGTGATTAGCCTAGTGCCTATAAAAAGAGATAGCGAGCTACCAGCGGACCTTTCCTAGTATCAGCCGCCAGAGAGAACAGACGACAGAGCCAAACTGTAAATGCATTGAGCACGTGAGTTAATTTAAATTAGAATTAATTTTATATAATTCTAGAATTATATTCAGCACGAGTCTGTTTTAATGTTTAGTGAAATAGATAGATGTGTTTCCAAAGGAAATGTCTTTTTAGGACATTATGATTTAGTCTTGAAGAATGATAGATGAGTGAAAATAATGTTTGATAGGTTTTATTAGGCACGCAAAGCCTAAATCCAGATGTGAGAATTTAGTATCAAGTATTTCATCCATCAGACCGGGCAAATTTAGTAGGAGAGTATTTTTATACATGAAACTGGACAGAAATGTTATCAGAAAGGCAGATATAGTATGAAGCTATTTCACGGGAATGTAGATAAGATTAACAATAGCAAGATTGTAGCCACGTGGCGAGGACTGTATAAAAAGCGGCGAATAACACGCCCCGCGTGGTAAACCTATAATGTTACGCCATGTGACACGTTGTGTATTTAGTTCCAGTTTGGTTTAAGTCGAGAATAATTATATTTTATTTTTCTAATGTAAAAGTAATTGAGTGTATTTCACGATAGCCTACTTATCATAATTCTACTGTATATATTTAATGGGTTACTGTGAGGTGAGAATATGTATTTAGATTTCGGAGAGCGCGAGGCCACTCCTTTGTTGAGACATGTGTTTCTCTGGTTGCTCCCGGCGGAGCATGGAAACACCAATGTGGCTGGTGTCTATCACAAGCCGACAAGAAGCATTTTTATGCTATTGCAGTAGTTGTTTCGGTAACGATGTGTTTCATGTGATGAGATTCTCAGTCGCACCAGTCGTCACATACGACATGCTTCCGAATGCAGTAACGAATATTGAGATAGACCAGTTGTGAGGTGGTGGTTTATTCTCGTTATTGAGAGTATTTGTTGTACATATAATTGAATATTATTTTATGTCCATTTTATGATTATTTAATTATGGTTATGTGAGGAATGGTTGTGAGAGCACGTGGGCTCACTTCAAGGTATATATTTCTCTTCTCCGCTCCTGAGGGAGCATGGGGCCAACAGTGTGGTTTGCCTCCATATTAAGTATTCATATGCTAGGGCAGTAGTGTTTCGGTAGCAATCTGTGTTACATGGTGAGATTGCCAGCCCCACGCACAACACCTTACTAGTCTCATTGGACGACATGCATGAGTGTGTGTGTGTGTGTGTGTGATAGCTAAGTGTGTGCTCTTGCAGTAGTGGTTTCCGTAGCAACCTGTGTTACATGGTGAGGTTGCCAGCCTCATGCACAACACCATACTAGTCGCATTGGAATGACACAAACATGAGTGTGGGTGTGGTGTGTTGTAGTTTGAGTGTGTCAGGTGCGGCGTAGGGACAGTTTGACAGGTGAGAGCGTGGTGTTTCTCATTCAGTGTGTTATATTATGATTTTTGTCAACTATTCTGTGCTTTTGTTTGCTTCTTCAGATTAGCATTCAGGAACTGTTGGGTATTATGATTTTAGCATCGCTCTGGCTTTGTCACTGTTTGGGTGTTTTGGTTTCGTTTTGTTGTTTGGTTTGGTGTTGTTCGCTAGTTTATTTGTTTAATGTTTGCTTTGTCTCACTGAATGGGCTGTAAAAATAAATATAGCCCCCTTGCCTCTAGAATCAAGAGTTTTATTGTTGTTCGGGTCGGTGCGAGTGTGACGATAGAGTGATATCACAATCGCAATATAATCATCATCATCATCATCTCGCCCACCCTACCACCATGGCGTCGTCGGTAGGATAAGGCAGACAGTGACACCGAGCAAACAGCGAACGAACAAATAGTGTAAACACCCAGCAGTGCATTCCTGCAGCAAGATGGCTAATGCGCATATGAAGGTACTGTACGTGGAGGAGCCAGAGATAAGGTTATTTAGTGAGAGAGGAGACCCACTTGGCAAGAGGTTGTGGAGGATGTGGAAGCCGCGTGGAAGGGGGCGCCTTTTTGCGCAGAAGACAAGTTAGACATGATATGGAACAACGTTACACCAATGGTATCTAGAGAGTTACGGATACAAGGTGGAGACAAGGCCAGCCCTGAGAAGTTACTGGAAATTGTAAAAAAAGCCTACAGCGAGCAACCACAAGTCAGTGAGGTGAACAGGAATTTCCCTTGGGAATATGCTGTTTATGGGGGAAGTAAAAAGCCTGAGACACGGGTCCAGATAGCAAGTGCAGAAGTTAAGAAGGAGGAGGAGGCACTCAGAGCAGAGTTATCCTTCCTAAAATCCTAGATAGCACAGATGTCAGAGTCCAGTTCGCCAGCACAAGAGGAGGTGCAGAGAAAGAGAGCACCATGCCAGCCGCGGGAAGCAGCCAAAGCACAACGAGGAGGTGTGTCCGCGGGAACAGCCAACGCAAGACAAGGAGGTGTGTCCACGGGAACAGCCAAAGCACGACGAGGAGGTGCATGTTCTGGTATGTGAGAGTCAAGCTGTCATCGTTGTTAACGAAAGCAGTGAGCTGACAGTACCGACCAGTGCAGCTGCACCGACAAGGCGAAAAGGAGTTTGCAAGTGGTACAGTGTCCGCAGGGGATGGGGATTCATCACGCCAGATGATGGAGGTATTGATGTATTTGTACATCAGACCAAGATCTTCAGAAAGGGATTCCGGAGTCTGGCGAGAAATGAGAGAGTAGAGTTTGACAGCAAACCATCGGTCCAGGGCATGGAAGCAATTTATGTATGCGGCATTGGCGGTCAAGAGTGTAGGGGCAGCAGAAAGCGACCCATGGCACAGAGGAAGCCCAGAAAGATAAGGTGCTATAATTGTGGTGAGTTCTCAGGCCACATGGCAGCCAAGTGCCCACAAGGCCCGCTCCTGAAAAGATGCTTTGGATGCAAGTCAACTGAACATTTGATAGCCGCCTGTCCCTCAAGAAGCTCTTTCCCTAGACGGACTGCCACAGCACGCCAGGTTGCCTTTAGGGCGCAAGCCAAGAGATGGCCACGACAACTGTCACACTAAGGGCGCCGAGAAAATTACGCGTCGTCTAGGAGATAGGAGGGAGTGCAAATCAAGGTTCAGCAGAGGAGACTCATCAAAAGCAGACTGTGGGGAATGTAAGCCACCGTCCACACAAAATGAGTGCAGAACACGTCAAGAGCGATCCCCCTACAGATTCGACAGCTACATGCACTGGCAAGCAGATGTCACAAGCCAGCAGCGACGCGGCACAAGTAGGCGAATCTTCTAGACCACAGCAACTGCCAGCCCGACAAAGCACAACTAGGGACATGTCGACCAAGACAGTCCCCAGCCGGGTTGTACCGATGACAGAAGCTCAGCCTAAAGCATCGCCGCAGAGAAAGAGTCATACGCAGCACCAACGATCTAAGAGGCTACGATCGAAGCGCCAGAGGTGGTGATGTTGTCGGGACGACAACAAAATCAGGAGGGAGATATGTGATGGGCCGGGAAGACACCCCTGAGGCCCCACCCCCACTTCAGTTCAAGGCATGTTTGTCGCCCATATTTTTTCGGTCGGCCCACGTGACTGTCAGATCACGTGACGGCGCGAGCCTGGGTTGTGAAAAATCTGAAGTAGAAGATTGATGAAAATGCCATAATAATGCATTTAAATTAAGTTGTGGTGTAGAATTGTGTTATATTAAATAGCTGTAGGTTTTATTTGTGTTTTCGCTATTCCTAAGCGATAATCGCGTGTGATATTTAAGTAGTCAAGATTAATACGCCTAGCGCAGTAAAGTGAGTGATTAGCCTAGTGCCTATAAAAAGAGATAGCGAGCTACCAGCGGACCTTTCCTAGTATCAGCCGCCAGAGAGAACAGACGACAGAGCCAAACTGTAAATGCATTGAGCACGTGAGTTAATTTAAATTAGAATTAATTTTATATAATTCTAGAATTATATTCAGCACGAGTCTGTTTTAATGTTTAGTGAAATAGATAGATGTGTTTACAAAGGAAATGTATTTTTTAGGACATTATGATTTAGTCTTGAAGAATGATAGATGAGTGAAAATAATGTTTGATAGGTTTTATTAGGCACGCAAAGCCTAAATCCAGATGTGAGAATTTAGTATCAAGTATTTCATCCATCAGACCGGGCAAATTTAGTAGGAGAGTATTTTATACATGAAACTGGACAGAAATGTTATCAGAAAGGCAGATATAGTATGAAGCTATTTCACGGGAATGTAGATAAGATTAACAATAGCAAGATTGTAGCCACGTGGCGAGGACTGTATAAAAAGCGGCGAATAACACGCCCCGCGTGGTAAACCTATAATGTTACGCCATGTGACACGTTGTGTATTTAGTTCCAGTTTGGTTTAAGTCGAGAATAATTATTTTTTATTTTTCTAATGTAAAAGTAATTGAGTGTATTTCACGATAGCCTACTTATCATAATTCTACTGTATATATTTAATGGGTTACTGTGAGGTGAGAATATGTATTTAGATTTCTGGAGAGCGCGAGGCCACTCCTTTGTTGAGACATGTGTTTCTCTGGTTGCTCCCGGCGGAGCATGGAAACACCAATGTGGCTGGTGTCTATCACAAGCCGACAAGAAGCATTTTTATGCTATTGCAGTAGTTGTTTCGGTAACGATGTGTTTCATGTGATGAGATTCCCAGTCGCACCAGTCGTCACATACGACATGCTTCCGAATGCAGTAACGAATATTGAGATAGACCAGTTGTGAGGTGGTGGTGGTTTATTCTCGTTATTGAGAGTATTTGTTGTACATATAATTGAATATTATTTTATGTCCATTTTATGATTATTTAATTATGGTTATGTGAGGAATGGTTGTGAGAGCACGTGGGCTCACTTCAAGGTATATATTTCTCTTCTCCGCTCCAGAGGGAGCATGGGGCCAACAGTGTGGTTTGCCTCCATATTAAGTATTCATATGCTAGGGCAGTAGTGTTTCGGTAGCAATCTGTGTTACATGGTGAGATTGCCAGCCCCACGCACAACACCTTACTAGTCTCATTGGACGACATGCATGAGTGTGTGTGTGTGATAGCTGAGTGTATGCTCTTGCAGTAGTGGTTTCCGTAGCAACCTGTGTTACATGGTGAGATTGCCAGCCCCACGCACAACACCTTACTAGTCGCATTGGATGACACACATGAGTGTGTGTGTGTGTGTGATAGTTGAGTGTGTCAGGTGGCGGCGTAGGACAGTTTGACAGGTGAGAGCGTGGTGTTTCTCATTCAGTATTATATTATGATTTTAACTATTCTGTGCTTTGTTTGCTTCTTCAGATTAGCATCGGGCACTGTTGGGTGTTTTGTTTTGTTGGGTTTTGTGATGTTCGCTAGTTTATTTGTTTAATGTTTGCTTTGTCACTGAATGGGCTGTAAAAATAAATATAGCCCCTGCCTCTAGAATCAAGAGTTTTATTGTTGTTCGGGTCGGTGCGAGTGTGACAAGAGAGTGATATCACAATCACAATATAATCATCATCATCATCTCGCCCACCCTACCACAGGTAGGTAGATAGATAGATAGATAGATAGATAGATAGATAAATAGATAGATAGATAGATAGATAGATAGATAGATAGATAGATAGATTGATAGATAGATAGATAGATAGATAGATAGATAGATAGATAGATAGATAGATAGATAGATAGATAGATAGATAGATAGATAGATAGATAGATTGATAGATAGTTAGATAGATAGATTGATTGGTTAATTGATTGATTGATAGTCACCTGTATAACTATCCAACCTCCACCATCCGTTTCTGTATCACACAGAGCTTCATTTTTTCCCCACAACAATAATTTCTCCCTTGGCGGTGAGTTTGACATTCCTCTCTCACATTTTTTCTGTGTATTTTGATTTATATAAGTGTTAACAAATGTTTCCTTAACATATAAATAAATGTATACGAATGAAGTAAGGGTATTTATGGAGAGGCCTTTATAGCCATCACGAAATGAAATTGATTAACGTTAAAAATTCTGAAGTTGAACAAACTGAAACGATTAATAAGGGTTATATTACATAATTTAAAATAAAATGTAATACATTCAACATACTGCAATACTTCTGTGACAATTGTAGAACATATATAAATACATGTAATGTCAGCATTAGTAGTTGTAGTAGTAATATCAGTTATTGTAGTAAGGTCAGTTGTTGCAGTAATGTCAATTGTTCTAGTATTGTCTGTTGTTGTAGTAATGTCTGTTGGTGTAGTAATGTCTGTTGTTGTAGTAATGTCAGTTGTTGTAGTAATGTCAGTTGTTGTAGTAATGTCAGTTGTTGTTGTTGCAATTTCTGCTGTTGTAGTAATGTCAGTTGTTGTAGTAATGTCAGTTGTTGTTGTAATGTCAGTTGTTATAGTTATGTAAGTTGTTCTAGTAATGTCATGTTTTGTAGTAATGTCAGTTGTTGTACTAAAGTCAGTTTTTGTAGTAATGTTATCTGTTGCAGCAATATCATTTGTTTTAGTAATGTTATTTTTTGTAGTAATGTTAGTTTTCGTAGTTGTGCCAGTTGTTGTTGTAATGTCAGTTGTTGTAGTAATGTCAGTTTGTGTTGTTATTTCCATTGTTGTTCTAATGTTAGTTTTTGTAGCAATGTCAGTTTGTGTAGCAATGTCAGTTTTAGCACCACTAATAGATGATCAATAAACGCAAAAAGAACAATAAAAATAAGCGGAAATGCACATAAAGAGAAATGAAGCAATCAAGCAATATCATTTGCTCCCAAACAAGCATAGGACTTCAACAAATACGTGACATACCCTCTTGTCAAGTACTATCAGCTCGAAGTTTGTCTATGTATAACTCATTCACTTTCATGTCTCTCCATCTCTCTTCTAATCGAAGATAACCCACCAGAAGCTGTTATGATATTTACAGACTCACTATCATCACTACAAGCCCTAGAGCACCCAGGTAAATGTAGCCGGCCAGACATAAAGGAAGAAATTCTAGCAATTAATACATCACTAGGGAACAGAGGATTTAGTGTGAGGCTAGTGTGGGTTCCAGCACACATAGGTATAGCTGGTAACGAGTTGACAGACCAGAACGCCAAGTATGGAAGGACAAGTAAAAACAATATAAGAGCAGGGCTGGGAAGGTCGGAGATCAAGAGCCAAGTGAAGATAGATATAAACGAGGAATGGAAGACAACATGGAAGAACAGTAGAAAAGGCAGACATGCGTTCAAACTGCTGAAAGAACCACAAAGGACGTGCCAGGTCAGAGAAGAACTAAAGGTACCCTCGAACAAAAAGGTCTAGCGTCTCCGTCTCGATGCAGCATACTTCATGATAGAGGAACCACACTGCCAAGAATGTCAGGAAAAAAATGACATAGACCACTACCTGATCCACTGTAGAAAATATGATCCACAGAGGCTAGAATTAAAAACATACTTTAGAAATAACAATATAGACATGACAGGGGATAAGGTGTTAATTATAGATGCCCCAGGGGAAGCCCAGCAATCCTTAAACGATATATACATAAAACAAATGAAAACATATAAGGTGAGTGTCACAGAACATTTTCATGAGTATGAATGATGATAGTGTTTGGTGTGAAGGGTCACTAAACTGTTGTTAACACTTGGTTAAGTGTAACTCAAGTAGTGAGTTCATGTCTGACTTTATGTCATGTGGGGTGACTTGTACATGCATGGTAGAAAGCATGAACTGAATACAAGTCGAGTGTGACTGAGTTAGTCTGTGATTTGGAAGCCGAGCTGGAAGCTCGTATTGTGTGACTGTGGAGAACCCCATATGTAATTATTCGAATATGTCAGGAGTTATTATATATATATATATATATATATTGTGTAGGTCCTACATAGTGTTTAGGCGAAGATTATTATACCGCCTCGAAGTGTTCCTGTTGGAACCATATTGTTATATATGTTCGTGGAGAACAGTATAGGGCGTTGCAGTGTCCGCCCCTGGAGCTATTGGAAGAAAGGCGACGCGTTTCCCGCCTTCGTAGCGTTATTGGAATAATACAGGCGTTGTTGGTTTCCCGCCTGGATGAGATTCGGAGAGAATCTAGATGGCGAGGTTTAATGCCGCCAACCACTGATAATAAGTGGATCACACCTGGATGGTGTTATGATTGTGCGAGGAAGGTATGCCGCACCGAGTACTTTATATGTAACTGTTAGTGTGTGTTCGTGCAGAGTCATTTCGTGAACACGTGAGTCAGAATGCTGCTACATGTACTTGATTTCCATGATGTATGTGTCAGTCTAATAAATGTCTGGAACTGTACCAGTGGTGTTGGGTTAATTCATACGAGCCATTGTTGATTGTCATCTACACCCACGCCACACCCCATCGTCATATATCATACAGTATTCTGACATTCTTCTTCTTCTTCTTCCGTCCTTAGCCAACGACCGGCAAAGCAGTCAGTGGCCATTACGCCTAGTGGCGTCTTAAGGGCAACAGCGAATAGATTTTCTTTGCCGTTGTTCCCATCACGCCTAATGGCGTCTTTAGGGCAACGACAAATCAATCCGTTTGCTGTTGTTTCCGTAATCAAAGTGACTGGCAAACGGGTGATCAGCCCGTTGGGAGTATTCTGACATACTGGGGCTTAAACAGTTCTTTGACAGTGAGTAACAATGGCAATATCAAACAACAATAACAAAAATGATACTTCAGAAAAGACATTCAACCAACTAGAAATTAAGCAACAAAAACGAACAAATCATTTTAAAAAAATAATAAAACCAGAAAAATTAGCAAACCAATTAACTACTCATAGGTCAAAAAAATGCAACGAGATTTAAAAAAAAATAACGAACACTAATACAAATTAAAACCAAGTGCAAAGGACAATAGTTATCTATATACAAATACAAAACTGAGAATAAAATGAAAAATACTAAAATAAATTACAACCAGCAACTGCAAAAGACAAAATTATTTAAACTTAATACAAAATCAATAAATAAAATGACACTAAATACCCCAATTATAACCAATTTTGAGGTTGAACAGTGTAGACCAAGATGGAACGAGAAGAGGCAATAATGATCAGCTGTTAAATGCCCGCTCTCCACCCATCACCGTCTCAAAACAACAACAACAACATTTCAGTTAAAAATTCTTATTTTGATGTTGTCCTTTATTTGTTTTGATTTCTCAAGGAGCGTTAAAACACAACGTATGTAGAAAAAATGAAACATTATTAAAAGTAATGAATAAAACTAATGCAAAAGTGACACACAGAAAAAAGTACCTTGTGTATAGTCTAAGAAAGCACCTTGTGTGCAGTGTAAAAAAGCACCTTGTGTACATTCTAGAAAAGCACCTTGTGTATGTTATGAGTAAATTCATAACACCGTTTCAGTCGCTCTCAAACTTCGTTTGTTGAGCTCGTTTCCTTATTTACAAAGCGTTACTATGACGGCCCAGGAAGTACGTCATCATAGTCTGCCTGATTTTGAGCAGACGCTGTTTGCCGGGCTAGGATCGAACATTCGGTCTTAGTATCGTTCTCTTTGGCGTTGTGTCTCCGTGGGAGAAGGCTGTGATCTTTAGTGCTCCTGGATGTTTACTTTGAGTACTTAGATTTCATATTTGTAAGTCAGCTAGGTTGTCTACCTAGTAGAGCATAAGCCTAATTATATTTCTAAATGACATGTCAGCGCTGAATGGAGTTGGAAAGGATGAGTAATTTGATATTAAATAAATTCAGCAAGATGACTCTGACAGTGTTCTATTAGTCTACAAGACGTTAGACTCACTTAATGACTGGCCAGTGATTGCCAATGTTCATTTACTTTGATGCAAGTATTGAGGAGCCTTTTTTATTGTGATTAAATCAATATGCATGTGAAACGTCTAACAGGCCATTCAAGTGTTTTATACTGTGAAACTAGCCTTACGTTTCTTAAAACTATGCTTGTCGGACTGCAGTACATGAATCCCTAGACACCTTGGACACCATAGTAGAGCATCTCAATAGACTCCAATTGAACCCGTAACAGTGTACAGTCTAAAAAGCACCTAGTGTATAGACTAGAAGAGCACCTTGTGTACCGTCTAAAAAGCACCTTGTATACAGTCTAAAACAGCACCTTGTGTACAGTCTTAAAAATCACCTTGTGTACAGTCTAAAAAAGCACCTTGTGTACAGTGTAAAATAACACCTTGTGCACAGTGTAAAAAACACCTTGTGTTCAGTGTAAAAAAGCACCTTGTGTACAGTAAAAAAGCAACTTGTGTACAGTGTAAAAAGGCACCTTGTGTACAGCGTAAAAAATTACCTTCTGTACAGTGTAAAAAAGCACCTTGTGTACAGTGTAAAAAAAGCTAGGCTTAACGTATTATTGTAGCAAAAGAAAGGCGGATACACAAAGGAACAAACAATGAGTTGATGAACCTTTGAAACAGAAAAGACAACTGTTATACATACAGAAACTTCTATGTTCATCATGACGGTCACACAAATATAAAAGACAAATGTTATACATACAGAAACTACTATGTTCATCATGACGCCACACAAATATAAAAGACAACTGTTATACGTACAGAATCTACTATGTTCATCATGACGCCACACAAATATAAAAGACAACTGTTATACGTACAGAATCTACTATGTTCATCATGACGCCACACAAATATAAAAGACAACTGTTATACATACAGAAACTACTATGTTCATCATGACGCCACACAAATATAAAAGACAACTGTTATACGTACAGAATCTACTATGTTCATCATGACGCCACACAAATATAAAAGACAACTGTTATACATTCAGAAACTGCTATGTTCATCATGACGCCACACAAATATAAACAACAACTGTTATACATACAGAAACTACTATGTTCATC
Organism: Oreohelix idahoensis; assembly: GCA_024509875.1. Classification (NCBI taxonomy): domain Eukaryota; kingdom Metazoa; phylum Mollusca; class Gastropoda; order Stylommatophora; family Oreohelicidae; genus Oreohelix; species Oreohelix idahoensis. The sequence continues at coordinate 166,757 of JAMPIV010008780.1, read as the reverse complement.
ACTATCTAGTGTTCCACATGGAGCATAGGCCTTTAACAAAGTTATACCAAGTCTTTCTATCACGTGACATCGTCATACCCGTTATGTTTGTCTACAGAACACTTCTCCATGGGGTCCTTGGTCTCCCTGGACATCTCTGTCCCAGAATAAAGACTTCCTTATAATGTTATCAACAGGTCTCTTCAATGGCTGTCCTATTTATCTGGAGTATCTTATTCTCGTGGCTTGTTCCACTGGTGCTTGTCTGGTTCTTGCTATCAGGTCTACTCTACCCAAGCACCCATTTATGAAAGTCTGTCATTGTTTGGATTGTTGTTATTGTTGTTCTCTATGTTTCACAGCCATACAATAGGACTAACTTGACATTAGATTCTCCATGTTTCACAGCCATACAATAGGTCTAACTTGACATTAGATTCTCCATGTTTCACAGCCATACAATAGGTCTAACTTGACATTAGATTCTCCATGTTTCACAGCCATACAATAGGACTGACTTGACATTAGTTTCTCCATGTTTCAGAGCCATACAATAGGACTGACTTGACATTAGTTTCTCCATGTTTCAGAGTCATACAATAGGACTGACTTGACATTAGATTCTCCATGTTTCACAGCCATACAATGGGACTAACTTGACATTAGATTCTCCATGTTTCACAGCCATACAATAGGACTGACTTGACATTAGTTTCTCCATGTTTCAGAGCCATACAATAGGACTGACTTGACATTAGTTTCTCCATGTTTCAAAGCCATACAATAGGACTGACTTGACATTAGATTCTCCATGTTTCACAGCCATACAATAGGACTAACTTGACATTAGATTCTCCATGTTTCACAGCCATACAATAGGACTGACTTGACATTAGTTTCTCCATGTTTCAGAGCCATACAATAGGACTAACTTGACATTAGATTCTCCATGTTTCACAGCCATACAATAGGACTAACTTGACATTAGATTCTCCATGTTTCACAGCCATACAATAGGTCTAACTTGACATTAGATTCTCCATGTTTCACAGCCATACAATAGGACTGACTTGACATTAGTTTCTCCATGTTTCAGAGCCATACAATAGGACAGACTTGACATTAGTTTCTCCATGTTTCAGAGCCATACAATAGGACTGACTTGACATTAGATTCTCCATGTTTCACAGCCATACAATAGGACTAACTTGACATTAGATTCTTCATGTTTCACAGCCATACAATAGGACTGACTTGACATTAGTTTCTCCATGTTTCAGAGCCATACAATAGGACTGACTTGACATTAGTTTCTCCATGTTTCAGAGCCATACAATAGGACTGACTTGACATTAGATTCTCCATGTTTCACAGCCATACAATAGGACTAACTTGACATTAGATTCTCCATGTTTCACAGCCATACAATAGAACTGACTTGACATTAGTTTCTCCATGTTTCAGAGCCATACAATAGGACTAACTTGACATTAGATTCTCCATGTTTCACAGCCATACAATAGGACTAACTTGACATTAGATTCTCCATGTTTCACAGCCATACTATAGGACTAACTTGACATTAGATTATCCATGTTTCACAGCCATACAATAGGACTAACTTGACATTAGATTATCCATGTTTCACAGCCATACAATAGGACTAACTTGACATTAGATTATCCATGTTTCACAGCCATACAATAGGACTAACTTGACATTAGATTCTCCATGTTTCAGAGCCATAAAATAGGAGTAACTTGACATTAGATTCTCCATGTTTCAGAGCCATAAAATAGGAGTAACTTGACATTAGATTATCCATGTTTCAGAGCCATAAAATAGAAGTAACTTGACATTAGATTCTCCATGTTTCAGAGCCATACAATAGGAGTAACTTGACATTAGATTATCCATGTTTCAGAGCCATAAAATAGGAGTAACTTGACATTAGATTCTCCATGTTTCAGAGCCATACAATAGGAGTAACTTGACATTAGATTATCCATGTTTCAGAGCCATAAAATAGAAGTAACTTGACATTAGATTCTCCATGTTTCAGAGCCATACAATAGGAGTAACTTGACATTAGGTTTTCCATGTTTCACGGCCATACAATAGGATTAACATGACATTAGATTCTCCATGTTTCAGAGCCGTACAATAGGTCTAAATTGACATTTGAGTTGCAGATTCTGATTTTTGTGGTGAACTCGATTTCTCCATATATTTCCCAATGCAAATAAAGACCCTGTTACCTTTGTTATTCTTATTTCAATATCACTGTTTGTTGTTCTAACTTTATTTATTGTGCTGCCAATTTTTTAAGTATGATTTTACAACCTGTAAGAGAGTTTCTTTAAGGGGTTTCCCTACAGTGAAAACTAACTTTTGTTCTAATAACATTTTCAAACTTTTTATGTGCTCAATAGACACAGTATATGTCCATGAACCAAATTCTACAGTTTATTTTGTTAAAAAACATGTGGTTACCATGGTAACCAAAAAAAAAATCCGCCATATTGGATTTTCACCACTTTTCGAGAGCTAAAAACTTATGTTTCCCATTGACCAAATTGCACACACATGTTGTGACTGACAATTAAAACAATTTATCAGGGGCTTTTTTTGATGTTAAAAATTCTATTTTTAATGATTTAAAAAAAAAAATACACTATATTTGTATGAAAAACAATGAAAAAAAAATATTAAAAAAATATATCAAAGCAAATTACCAAAATATCAAAAATAGCCCCTGTCATTTTAAAGGTATATATGTGTCCTACATGCTTGCCAATTTTCAGACTGATCTATTAGATAGTTTGTAAAAAATAACATTTTTTGTTAATAAAATGTTAGTTTTGAGAAAAATGCATTTTAGTCACCGAATGACTTGTCTTGTCCAATATACTCCATTCTGGGGGGCTGAATGTGTTTAAAATTGTCCAGCACTATATGCTGCACCTCCTTCAGCTTCCTGCAGCTGCTCCTCTTGCCTTTATCTTGCCTAATTTTTCTTCTTTCCTTCTACATGGTAACCAAAAAAAAAAACAACCGCCATATTGGGTTTTACACCAATTTTCAAGAGCAAAAATCTTATGTTTACCATTGACCAAACTTTATCAAATTGCATACACATGTTGTGACTGACAATTAAAACAATTTGTCTAGGGCTTTTTTTGATAAGATAAAAATTCTATTTTTAATGACTTTTTTTAAAAAAATACACTATATTTGTATGAAAAACAATGAAAAAAATATATTTAAAAAAATATATCAAAGCAAATTACCAAAATATCAAACAAAGCCCCAGTCAATTTAAAGGTATATATGTGTCCTATATGCATGCCAAATTTCAGACTGATCTATTGGATAGTTTGTAAAAAAAAAAACATTTTTTGTTAATAAAATGTTAGTTTTGAGACAAATGCATTTTAGTCATCGAGTGACTTGTCTTGTCCAATATACTCCATTCTGGGGGGCTGAATGTGTTTAAAATTGTCCAGCACTATATGCTGCCCCTCCTTCAGCTTCCTGCAGCTTCTCCTCTCGCCTTTGTCTTGCCTAATTTTTCTTCTTTCCTTCTACCCTGGTAACCAAAAAAAAAAAAACAACCGCTATATTGGGTTTTTCACCAATTTTCAAGAACAAAAATCTTGTTTCCCATTGACCAAACTTTATCAAATTGCACCCACATGCTGTGACTGAAAATTAAAACAATTTTACTCATGATTATTTTAATAAGTTTGTGGTGAAGTGGGATGTTATAAATATTTATAAGGGACTTAGTGTACTGACTGAGATCAGCTGTGAAGGTATATATATATATATCTAATAAGAGTAGTATATTATATATATAACCTTACTTGCTACCACATATCTATATATCTCAGTCAGAATTATTCTGGAATAGTGTGGTGACTACGTTTTGTGTCTAGGGTATGTGTATGATGAAGTGTAAGTCACAACAACAGACAGATAAACAATTTAATTTAATCCACTACTCTTGACAACACTGTGACACTCACAGACATATAACACTCTATGAGAATATCTTAAAGAAGTCACTCGTAACGTTTCCAATAACAATATGTATTCATTACTGGCATGAATGAATATGTGTCCTGATTCAACTACAAGGGAACCAGGAATCACAATCAATTTAAATTACAAGTTATGTACAGAATGTATTTAATATGAATATTGTAGTGACATATATTATTACAAATGTTCTATGTGTGTCAGTTGTGTAGTGGTAAAATGAGGTAATACTGGTTTTGTTTTGTTCAAGCTCTGTTGGTATTTGTCATCATGACTTCAATAGTTTGTCTTTAGGGACTAGTATTGGCGATGTTCACAGTTCCTGATTTTAAGATAAGTAAATTCCCCTCTGAATAGTATTTTTATAAAGTTATTTCAAGATGAGGGGACATAATGTTGAGCTCAGCTGGCCAACTCTGCTTATCTTGAGTGATGGCGGCAGGAGAGGACTCCTCTGCTCGAATTCTCTTCTGGGCTCTGGAGACACCTCACTGATAGCTAAAAGGACCAAGGAGTATGCTGTCCGACACTGGATTCAGCAAATCTCTGCCCAGGTGCTGCTCACTACCATCAAGACCACTGTCCCTGAAATCAAGAAGGATGTACCTTCTACTTCATAACTAATTTATATTTTCTTTTTACACTGATCACAATACATCACAAACATTGCGTTCAGAGCGTTAGGCCAACAGTCAGCTTCATCTGAAATACTTTATACCAGCATTACCATCCTTAATGGTCACTACGCCTCTGCACTTCCAGCATTATTTCTTTCTAGTCAATCATCCAGGGGTCAGTGTACTGTTTGGCCATTCCATGCCGTTTTACTTCTCTCCGACACCCTCTGTTCAAGCTGGAGCATTACAGGCTTTACCTCACGTTGGCCACTGAACTACACATATATATACAGGCATAAATCAACAATTCACATTCAATTTTCATTAAAAGATAGTAAATGGTTCAAGCTTACCACAATTCATACGAATAACACAGATACGTTGATTAGCAATGAATTCTGGCACAAACTGGCACAAATTTCCATCTGCCTATGTTCCAGGCTTTTATTGAGCAAAATATATGCTGGCTTCAACGCACTGATGCTTTATCAAGCTATTTTAAACAAGTGGTCTCGAACTAACGCTCCCAAGTGTGTATATCAGCGAGACTGGCCAATGAGCCACGTTTCGACAAGTGTTTGAAAAAATGTTACCTTTTCCCGTTTCCCCTAACAACCAAGATAGTATTTATAGCCCGACCAATCGTGGTTAGGCTTTCATTTGTTGCGCTCCAATCAATTTGGAGTTTACATGGTAGGCTATTTCTGTAACGTAAATTTTTTTCAAACACGTTAAAAAAAGATCTTATGAGCAGAAATGATTTTATGCTGTCAGGCACCCCCAATATTTTATTTTGGGTATAATTTATTAATTCCTGGACTATTTGCGTAACGTTTTACATATTATTTGTCAGCAAGCCCTAAGGAACCCAAAAAATACTAATTTAAAGGAGCTACGTGGCTGCGTTCAAAATATGCAATTTCTTCTACCTCCTGTTTGGAAGATGTGCTGTCTGGGTACTGTTATGTGTTCAAACGTAAACCCATCTAATGTTATCTTTTCTAATAAGAGTTTGTTATGATTTATAAACCTAACTCTGGGAAAGGGTAGTGTATTTTATCACTGTCCGTCTGAAAAAAAGTTAGTGCTTGTAGACTTACACGCGTGATGCCAGCATTTGTATATCGCGCGTCGCGTGTTTAATGTTCGGCTTCCTGCCTCTCCCTTCTCGCTATACTTTTGTCCATCTGTTCGTTCGTTTTGGTAACGTAATATAATTAATGTTAGGATTAATTTAGGTCATTACGCAGTACGTCTCTATGTTTTTCTTAGAAATGCAGCACACGTTTCATTGAAGAAGGCGGGTAATAATACAGTAAGCTTTTATATCAACGTGAAAGCGTTACAATTTGCAGACGAAGCAGAAAACAAGGGGGATTTCGAGTACATTCTTTGTGACAGCACTGTTATTTTACCATTGCTCTTCTCTTTATTAATTTTATTTGTTAGGCTTCATATTTACCTAATAATTTATATATGTGGATTAGAATATTTCATGACACCTCCCCTCTTAAAACAGACATTATATGTCAGTCCTTTATTCTATATACACATAGAGAAATTTATTATTATTTCTGGGGTTTACGGTGATTCTCATCACACGGATGGCGGCTTAAAAAATCCGCTCCCAGATTGGTTTTTCCAGATATATATTCAATGCTAAAATTATATGGAGCCAGAAGCAAAGACCATCGGAGTAACCTAGAGTTCTCATGCTTAGCCTGTGCTAAAAAACGATAAAGGTTTGTGGTCAGTTTGCAACTTAAATGCCTTCCCATATAGATAAATATTGAATTTCTTTATTGCCCATATTACTGCAAGACATTCTTTTTCGCTAGTTGAGTAGTTGATTTCAGCTTTATTCAACTTTCTGCTAGCATATGCCACTGGGCTTAATTCCCCATCCAATGCATCTGATTTCTGTAGTAAAGTTGCACCTAACCCAATATTACTTGCATCCGTCCTTACTATGAATTCTTGACTTAAGTCAGGTAATTTCAAAATGGGTTTACTTGTGAGCTTTTCCTTCAATTCTTGGTAAGTCATTTCACATTGTGGTGTCCATGTAATGCGATCTGGAAGTCCTTTACGTGTCAATTCCGTTAAAGGTGCACATATGGAATTAAAGTTTTTGATATACTTCTGGTAGAAACCACATAATGAGACAAAGGATCTCACGTCCTTCTTGGTTTGTGGTCTCGGGGCTTTCTGTAGTTTCTCTAAATTCTTTGGGTCAGGGGTCATGTTTCCCTGATAAACTGTGTGTCCCAAAAAATTCCAATTCTTTACATCCAACGCAACATTTGGTTGGTCGGGCTGTTAAATTTGCCTCCCTAAGTCGATCAAACAGCATGTTCAGAGAGTCAATGTGTTCCTCAAATGTTTCTGTTGCTATAAGGATATCATACATAAAATTTGTTATACAGGGATTATTCAGAGGATCCAATAATTTTCTCATCATTCTAGAGAAGACACTAGGCGCATTCTTCAATCCAAATGGCAATCTATTAAACTGATAGTGTCCTTCTGAGGTACTAAAAGCTAGGTATGGTCTAACCTCAGGCTTTACTGGAATCTGATAGTATCCTTTACTCAGATCCACTTTTGAGAAATATTTAGCTTTATTTAGTCTGGCAAACAGCTGATTTGTATCCGGCAATGGATCCACCTGTCCTTCTGTAATAGCATTCAGTCTCCTGTAATCTATACAGAGTCTATGTTCTCCAGAGGGCTTCCTTAAAGTACAACACCGGAACTATACGAAGACTCACTGTGCGAAATAATTCCTTCCTTCAACAGATAGTCTATCTCTTCCTTCAAAGCTTTCTCCTTAGCAAACGGAATCGAATATGGTTTCATACAGACAGGTGTGGAGTCTATTAGTTTCATATCATATTCCAATAGGTTTGTATGCCCTGGTCGGTCTGTTAACACCTCTGCATGATTATTTAGAACCTGTTGCACTCTCTCTTTCTGAGTTTTCGTTAAATGTGTACTGATTTTCACCTGTGCTGCTGTCTCACAGGGGTGTAATGGATATTCAAATGATGAAAGTGGTTCCTTTTTTCATCTCCATGGCGATGGACAAGGTCAACAAGTGTGTCTCTTCCTGATGTTCTCTTTCCAAATATTTCGGCAAAAGAAGCAGTACTTTCTCTCCCACAGCCAAATTTCTGTCTTTCGCCTTCCTGTTATAATAGGCAGCCCATGCATGTTTCATCTTCCTGGCTTGTTTCAAATTTTTTCATTGGCAAGTTTCCAGCCAGTTTTTTCAACCCGAGTGGTCAGCCTCCATTCACATATTGGCTAGTATGGAAGATGTAATGTTTTCCCTCTGCCCTTTTTCATCATGATCCAACGTTTTCTTAACAAAGCTACATATGGACCTTTAATTGTGTGGAAACCTATATTTGTCCATGCACCGGTATGTCTTGTCTCTTGGTCCATCTTTCGATAGCTTTTATAGTGATGATTTTTCCTTCCCCAGAATTATCATTCCACAAGAACGACCGCTAATCCCGTCTAAAGCTTACTACCCAAAAAATAGAAAACGAGAAAACAAGCAGAAACAAAAACACCCAGTGGGGGGGGGGGGGGGGGGGGGGGGGGGGGGGGGGGGGGGGGGGGGGGGGGGGGGGGGGGGGGGGGGGGGGGGGGGGGGGGGGGGGGGGTAACGAGACCCAAGAACGCATATACCGCCGCATACGTACCGCTACGCGGAAAAACCGAGAACCGCTAAACCAATTTTTTTTGGGGCTTTCGGTCTTGCTCCGTCTCCCCACTTAAGATACTTGATTAGAGATTTCCTCTCTACATCCTCTTCCTTCCCAGTTTGTTTACGAGTCCGAATTGAAGGGACTTGCTCTCGAGAATCTTATCCATCGAGGGCATAAATAATATGTAAGACATCTTTTTTGCACTCTCCGCATAGTGCATTTTGTAAACAGTTAAAGTGCAAGCTTAAGTTACCGTGTGATAAATACGGGCTTTCTACTCATCATTCCATTTTGAGTTCCACCTTATAAATTATGATTTTGTCCTTTTTATTTGTCAAGCGACATCAACTTGATTTTAGCCACATTGGCGCTGAAAAGTCTACTAGCGCTCGCTAACGATCCTATCGGTATCTCCATTGTGGGGTGCTCTGCCACTCAATGCTCAGCATACTGCTACATCCTTTCTCTACATAAAAATTCTCAACGTTCCCCATCGTTGCAATTCTTGTGGACTCTAATAATAATGGTGAAGCACAAACACTTTTGAATTGATAGGTACCTATAACTTTCTCATGGGTCCCACATCTCACACTGCCCGGTCTTTTCACATATTGTAGGCCTTCCTTTATGTAATTTCTAGTCCCTTATTATACTCTTGAGTAAGATCTCAAGCCTAGTCCTTGACCCATCTAACGAGACTTCTGAGTATCGGACACTACCAAGTACTCTCCTTAAAACATCTACTATGTTTTTCCATGTAAACATAATCTCTCCCCTTACGACCTGGCAAGTTCGCTTTATGACTAGTCACAAGGTTCTGACCAATTTTACTGTACCAATATTTTTCTTGTATCAAGGCCTCTTGAGTGTTATTTATCACCCAGGCCTGTCTGCATGTTTAGCCTTTCTCATCTCTTTCTGGCTTATCCTACGTCTGGTCTATATCTAACAATATATGATCCTACCTCTTCTGATACTTGAGGTGTCACACTAGACTACTGAAAGGGATGTTGCACTAATATACACTGCTAGTTTACACAAATTCTGCAAACAGCCCCCGTCAGTACTGCCAGATTAGATCCATACTTGACATTTTTTTATTCCATTCCAACCTTTAATTCCCTTCGCGTTTGTTATCTGATTTTCTTCTATCACTCGCATAATTTACTCCTTTACATCCAGAAATGTTTGCGAGAATTATATTTTTTTATTATATTCGTCCTCTTACCGTGGCCTATCAAATTGGTGACCTTACCTTTATTTTGATCCCTTAGGTTCTCAAATTTATTTTTATTAAAGTTCTGTCTGGGTTTGCCTGAAAGTTTGAATGTTGACTGAGGTTATCCACCTAGTATGATCTTTTGTTATTAAACTGTTACTACTCGGTCCCTTGCTAATGGACGTGCTTTGATTTAATCCATTTTCAGCGAAAACCAAATTTTAGCCAAACTCCCAATATCCAGGCTTCTCTGCACCTCCCTTTTCTAGTTTGTTCCTTTCATGAGAATAAGAAACTCTTCTCAGCAGTACTTTCATGGTGCCTATGGACCTCTCCTATCCTTAATTGCCTCCATCTTATTTATAAGCGGACCATCTTTCCTTAAAGCATTGGGGGGGGTTTTTTCCCCTAGGAGAAGTCCATTGCTCCCAAGGTATAGTACTCGCACATTTCGTTTGCTGAGGAGAGGAGAGAACTAGTGATAGTGATGTGGTTGGATTTTGGTGTGTGTTGATAGGTTTTCACTCCTGAACTAGTAGTATTCATGTTTTCGGAGCTAATTCCTAAATTGTTTTCTGGTTTGTAAAACTTGCCATAGAATTACAACTTGCATTCTGTTCATTGACACTTTAACAAAGATGAGCCTACTGCTCCTGCTCCTGGTCCCCATCTGCTTGCCTTTAGAATTATGTCTATATAACATATTTAATTTTCTGCTGACACTGTGGCCTCATTTTTGCAAATAACAAAAAAAAAACAAACCTAATAAAATAAAAACTTCATAAGCTGCCCAACGAAGTCATCCACGATGATCCACACCCAACTTTAGGCTCCTGCTTGCCCCGTGAGTTAACTCTTAAGCTCCACCTTTCTCTCTCTATCCAATACGGTGGTGGCCACTAATAATAAGCACTTACCATTCCCTATTTATCATTACAAGACTCCACTCAATATCATCGTCTTCGGTCTTATTTCTCATACCCATAAAGGATCTAAAAATGACAACGTTCATAGCTAGACGATTGAGGGCTCTTGACGCTCACCGGTGTGTTTCCGGAGCTTCAGAGGCTTTGGTAATGGACGGAAGGTCATTGTTATGGTGCTGGGACGTGTTTTAAAAATAGATTATCGAAATGGTGTAGGTTAACGAAGGCTCGAAAGGTGGGTTTTGAGAGGAATAAGAAGGGGAGGAAGGAAAGAGCGGGATGAGTTGAGAGGGAGGAGAGGGGAGCATGACGTTGGGAGGAGAGGCGAGTGGAGGCATGCGTTGGGAGGCGAAGTAGCGAGGGGGCTGCAGCAAGGCTTAATTTTTCTCGTTCACATTTTTTCTCTTGAAGAGCAGACTTTGCTTGTCTTCTTTCCTCGGCTTCCAATTTGCTTTAGCGCTCTTTTGTGTCTCAGCCCTCAATCTGATCGAACCTCTCAAGTCTACAGCCATCAGAGCTTTGCAAATTTTTTCAAGGTCTCATGCCTTCTTAAAATTCCCTTTCAGCCTCTAACCTTCTTTCGGCTTCTTTTTCTAATCTTCTTTCTTCGCGTTCAACATTAAATTTGTCACTATTCCGTTCTGGTTGACCATATGGCAACCATAAACTTTTGCTCACTCATCCCCCTTATCCTAAAATCCTTTTGGCAGTCTGATGAACCGCAGCAGAAGGGATGCAAAAATTTGGCCAGGTCCCGCCATTGGTCTATCAGGTAACTTGCAATACAATGTCTAACCATACAATTCAATGCTCTACAATAAGATCAACACACCGGCCCCACCGATGCAGACTCAACCCTTATTTAATTCCACCCAACCAGTGATATACCTTTTTATTATATTCTTTTTATTCCACTGAAATGTGAATTTACCCCCGAATATTTTTAAATAGTTAATAGATTCAAAATTCCCTAAGAGCGATAGAGACCTTCCAATATATGTGGTGATACGTGGAGCGATGGTTATATAATATTTTATAAAGCGGACTTAAGTCTAATGTACTGACTGAGATCCCGCTGTGACAAATTGTGGTACTAATATATATAAGTATCATTAATAAGCAGTGAGATAATATTATATATATAACTTCTTACTTGCCCTGACTGACCAATATCCTATATATTCTCAGTCAGAAATTATCTTTGGAAGAATAGTTGCTTGGTGCCTCTACGTTTAAGTGTCTATGAGGGTGATGGTGTTATGATGCAAATTGGTGTAATGCCTCACAACCAACAGACTAGATAAACAATTTAATTATAATCCAACTCACGCTTGTAACAATACTGTGACACTCTACAGACATCATAACACTCTATTGAGAATATCTTAATAGACCAGTCACTACCCGTAACCGCCTTTCACCAATTAACTATATGTATTCATACTGCCATGCCCAATGTACTATGTGTCCTGATCTCAACATACAATTGGGAAACAGGAAATCACAATCACAATAACCTTAAATTACAGCATTAATGTACAGAAGGTATTTAAACTGAAATATTAGTAAGCAATTACAGTGACAACCTATATAGTTTATCTACAATGTTAACAGCCATCGTGGTAGTCAGATTGTGTAGTAGGTAAACGGTTAAACATGAAGGTAATAACTGGTTTTGTTTATAGTCTCAAGCTAACTGTTGGCTATTTTGTCATCATGAATTCCAATTAGTAAAGTTATAAATTTTGTTACATTTTAACACCCCCCCACCCCCCCCCCCCCCCCCCCCCCCCCCCCCCCCCCCCCCCCCCCCCCCCCCCCCCCCCCCCCCACAATTATTACATCTTACTGTCTTTGAGGGACTAGTATTAGGCGTAATTGTATCACAGTCAAGATTTTTTAAAGATTAAGTAAACTTTCCACCTCTCTGAAATAGTAATTTTTATCTAAAGTTATTCACTGATTAAGAAGTGGACATAATCGTTGAGCTCATGCCTGGCCAAACTGCTGCTTATCATGTAGTACGTGATGGCGTGCAGGAGAGGACTCTTCATGTCTCGAATTCCTCCTTCTTGTGGCTCTGGGTAGACACCTCATGTATAGCTAAAAGGACATAGGATGTTAGCTGTCGACACTGAGCATATCACTAAATCTAGCTAGCCACCCAATGGTCGCTGCATACTACCATCAAGACCAACTGCTCCACGTGAAATCAAAGATAGAGCATGTACCTTCTACTTCATTACTAATTTACTCATTGTTCATTTTCTACACGTAGCATCGAACCAAAATACATTCCACAAGACATTCGTACAGACAGCCGTTAGACGCACAATGTCAGCCTTCATCTGAACGATATACTTGCATACCAGACATTTACTCATCCCTTTTAAATGGTCACTACGCCACTCTTGCATTCTCACCAGCTTTATTTCTTTCTAGTCAATCACTCCAGGGGTCAGATGTACTGTTTAGAAGCCCTGCTCTCACTGCCCGTTTTTTTTACTTCTCTCCGACACCCATGATGTTCAACGCTGGGAGCATTACAGGCTTTACCTCACGTTGGCCTACTGAACATACACATTAATACTATACATGGCATAAATCACAAAATTCCCCTACAACTATTCAATTTTTTCATTTAAAAGATAGTGAAAGGTTACAAGCTTACCACAATCTTCATCACTTACGGGAAATAAACAAAGATACGTTAGATTAGCATGAAATTCTAGGCCCACAACCACGAAATGCGCCACCAAATTTCCATCTTGACCTATGTTCCAGCCCGCTTTTATTTTAACACAAGTATGAGCTGGACTTCACGCTAACTGATGCTTTTTCAAGCGGTATCTTTAACCAAATATACGTCATCGCGTCTCGATACAATCGCTCCCACACGTGTTGTATTATCTAGCAGAGTAAACTGCCTAATATAGGGGCCACGTTTCAGACAATTGTGTTGAAAAAATAGTTACCTTTTCCCGTTTTACTTCCTCCACTAACAAACGAAGATAAGTAATTTTCTAGACCCGACCAATCGCGCCGGTTTAGAGCCTTTCATTTGTTGCAGGACTCATAATCAATTGAAGTTTACATGGTTAAGGCTATATTACCTGATAACACGTAAATTTTTTCAAACACGTTTAAAAAATTATGAGCTAGCAAATAGATTTATGCTAGTCCACGAGCCTAGCCTCTCACTATATTTATTTTGGCGTTATTAATTTATTAATTCCTGGACTTTTTGGAACGGCTAAATGTTTATTACATTTTATGTTCGTCACGTCAATACCCTTAAGGAACCACAAAAATACTAATTAAAGGTATGCTTACGTGGCTGCGTTTCAATAATATGCCAATTTCTTCTCCCTCACTGCTTTAGGAAGATCGTGCTGTATGTAGCTGTACTGTTATAGGTTTTCAACACGTAAACCCATCTAAATGTCTATCCTATTCTCTAATAAGAGTCTGTTATGAATTTATAAACGACTAATACTCTGGATAAGTAGGGTAGTGTATTTTATTCACTGTCCGTCATGAAAAGTTTAGTGCTTGCCTAGACTTACCACTGCGTCGATTAAGCTAGTATTTGTGTAATCAGCGCTGACCAGAGTTTTGAATTCATTAGTTTAATGTTCGGTTTTCGCTCCTCTACCCATTCTCGAATATCCTTTTTGTCTTATTCTGTTCGTTTCGTTTTTGGAGTTAACTGACAGGTATAGTTTAATTTTAAAATGTTAGTGCATTAACTTTAGCGATACTTACTGCAGTAACGTCTTCAATGTTTTTCTAAGATCAACTGCAGCACACGTTTCCAATTCGAGAAAGAGCGGGCTATAACTACAGTAAGCCCTTTTATATCACCCAACGTGATAAGCGTTACAATTGCAGATCGAAGCAGATAGTGAAACACAAAGGTGGATATTTCGTCACGTACATTCTTTGTCGCACTAGCACCTGTCCTATTTACCAGTGCTCATTCTCTTTAATTAAATTTTAATTTGTTCTAGGCCTTCATATATAATTACCTAATAATTTTATATGTGACAGATTTAGAATTATTTATGAGCTAACTTTAAAATTCTATTTTTTAATGATTTAAAATAAAAAAAACTTATACTTGTATTATGAAAAAATATAAAAGAAAAAATAAAAATAAAAAAATAAATTTATAGGAATAACAATAAAGAAAATTACCAATAATAAAAAAAAAAAAAAAAAAAAAATACTAAGTAAAGATAAAAAAAAATGCTACTACTCAGAGTAATAAAAATATATATTTTTAAATTATATATATTAATTAAAATTAAAAACAAATACTAATAAAAAAAAGAAATTGTGAGTGAAATAATATAATTATTTATTTATAATACAATTAAAAAAAAAAAATTATATAAATAAAATATATAAAAAAGGTAAGAAAAAAAATAAAAATAAATAAAAAGAAAAATATAAAAAATAACTAAAAATTTTAAAAAAAACAAACAAAAAAACTAAAAAAAGGGGGGGGGGGGGTTGTGGTGGGTGAAAAAAAAAAACTAAATAAAAAAATTGAATATTTTAAAAAAAATAAATAAATAGTGTTGACTAAAAAATAAAAATGCCAAATTAACAAAACAAAAAAATAAAAAATAAAATAAAAAAATGGGGGAACATAAAAAAATATGCATAAAATATCCGTAAATAAAAAATACTAAATGAAACAATGCATAACTAATGGGGGTGGCGCATTATAAAAAAAAAAATATGTATATATAAAAAAAAAACAAAATGCATAAAAAGAAAAAAATATCAAAAAAAAAAAACAAAAAAAAAAAAAAAACGAAAAAACAAAAAAACCAACAAAAAAAAAAAAAAAAAAAAAATAAAAAAAAAAAAAAACGAAAAAAACAAAAAAAAAAAAAATATAAAAAAAAAAAAAAAAAAAAAAAAAAAATTAAAAAAAAAAAAAAAAAAAGATAAAAACCCCCCCCCCAAACTAAATAATTACTATGTTTAATCGTTTTTTCTATATTTAATCTTTTAAGATAAATCAACATCTTATCGGTCCATGCTTTTCTCCGTTTGGATGCTACCCACAATTTTCAGAACTCACTGTTCTAGGACTATCCGCGATCCTCTGTTTTTATTTTTTAATTTTTTATTTGGTTATGCCCATCTGATTTACGATTTATTGAATCCTGATGATTACCAAAGTCGTCAGGTATAACAATTAGATCATCAAGCCTCTGTGTGTTTATAAATTCCAAGTGGATTCCATTTCTGTTCGTGTGAGTCGATGTTCTTCATAACTCCACTTCTATAGCCAATTAACAGAAGAAGAATAGAGACACAACTAGTCGTCCCCCTATCCTATATTGCGTATCTATAATACAGAACGACACTCTAACAAGTTTACGTATTGCTTTAACTTTAAATAGGCATACTCTTTATTATTAACGTAACGCTCTTCACTGGGAACTCAATAAATTGTCCTCTACAAATTTATAAAGTAATACTTTGTCTAGCAATGTCAAGTGCGTTTCTTGAGTCGAGTCCACAAATCGATTCGTAAAGATAAGCGAGTTAAATATCCACATTTGTCTCAATTAATGTTTCAGTACGGGACATCTTTTCTGCCAGACGATATCTTTGCCAAAAACCAGTCTCAATGTACCATTTAACTCATTTGCGTGTCATATCTATGGCTACTTTTAATCCATCTAAAGGTATGATCCATAATTTAAATGTTTATCATCTGGCACGAATCGATAAATGGTGTACGGTTTTTAATTAAGTTAAAAAAATAGGACTAACATGAAAATTTGCGACCAGTACTAGGGCTTAAATTTATATGTCTAGCCTCAATCTTTTATCGTTATACCTAAAAAACCACACTAATTGTCATTGAACACATATTTCCTATAAGAATGAACATTAAAACCATCAGATCTAAAGGGTTACTTTCTATATCTTGTAACATTGACGCTACTCACTAATATAACCGCACACTAGGGTAGAACGGACGACGACTGCTCTCGCCAATACTGATGCTAATAACTTTATTTCTACAACAAAAAAGAACGTCGGTATTTATAATTTTGTAAAAATGGTGTTTTCTTTTCTTCTTCTAAATACACTGTGATTTTCCTGTAAAGAAATGAACTATGAAGTCTAAGAACACTTGTTATCTTTATTACATATTATCTTCTTTGTCTGTCGTGCACATCTATTCATATGATCTCATATATAAATTACATAAATTAATATGTACCAAGCCTACAAATAAATTTAAATAAAAGAGAAAGATAGAATGCGTAAATGAACAGCAATAGCTTTGATCACAATGTCTGTGTACTCGACAAATCCCCCGTTGCCTTTTCTATCTTCGTCGGCAAATGTAACGCTTTCCTGCTTGATTATGTAAAAAGACTTACGTATTATTGACCGCGTTTCTTCAATGAATACGTATACGTATTGCTGTTCTAATTTTTGAAAAACAATTTGAGTATACGCAAGACGGATTCAATGACTAATTGTCTAATTAATTCATATCACATTTTATACACTGGTCGATCGGTTAACTAAAGACAGATGGCAGAGCTAAAGGAAAAGGGTCGAGTCAGTGCAGAAGCCCGAACACAGGTGCCAAACACTAAACACGGTCGCCTGCAGATACACAATTGCCTGCCATCCTACGCGTGTAAGGCCAACATTGTCATCTAACCTTTATTTCGGAATAGAGCATGTGATAAAAAAGCACTACCCTTCCCAATAGAGTTCCAAGGTTCTTTAAAATCCGTGAAACAATCCGCGTTATTAGGAAAGGATGACATTAGATGGGTTTACCGTTTGAAAACATTTTACAGTACCCTCCCAGACAGCACATCTTCGATAAGCAGGAGGGTGGTAGATAGAAAAGATTGGCGGCCCATAGTCTTTGAAACTGCCAGGGGTCCATATTAGTCAGTCTATTATTAACGCTATATATATTCTGGGTTCCTTATAGATACGGTTTGCTACTGACAAAGAATATGTAAAACACGTTACGTGCAAAATAGCATCGTTAGGAATATAAACAAGTTATGAATGCCAAAATAAAATAGTGGAGAGGTTGAGCTCGGACCTGGTGCTGGTATGTAGCTCTGTAATAAGTGCAACGCCTGCACAGCATCAGAAATTCATCTTCTTGTGGTCATAAAATTTTTTTTATACGTGTTTGAAAAAACTATTACGTAACGGGAAATGCCTACACATGTTAACTACCCTATGCTGAACATGTAACTTGAGCCGGCAACATATATGTATAGCACTGCTAAAACACTGAATTGGTCGACAGACACTATACAAATACTTCTTCTCTATGGATGTCAGGAGGAAACGGGAGTAGGAGTAAAATTTTTTGAAGAAGATAGTGGTGTGCGACACGTCGGTTTCATTAGGCCGAGATACTCCTAGAAATTTATAATCAACAATTATAGAAGCGCGTACTGTTCGATCGCCAACTAGTTCTTGTAACTAAAACCTACTCAGTATAAAAGCTAGTACAGTGCTTGAGCAGCTCAGTGTTTATATTTTTGCCGAAATAATCAATAGCCCTTGGAACATAAGCAGTTTGGCGAATATTCCGGACAGGATCGGAGTATAGTGTAGATATTACATATGGGCATAGATCAAACGAGAATTGTTTAAGTTATTATTCTCCCATGGAATTGATCGAGTAAGCCTCGAAATTAGTGTCAATATTCTTTTTAAGAATGACAAATTGAATTGTAAATACTGATATATTTATGTCTGTAATAGTTATGTGTAGGTTGCAGTAGCTGAACATGAACATGTTCAAAAGCCTATACATGCTTTCTCAGCCTGCTGACAACAGAAGATGGCGGAGTAAAAAAGAATCGGAAGGAAAAGTTAAAACCTGCATGGCAGAACGCATGGTACTACCCCAAACCTAGTACACTGAACAGCCCTTAGGTATTATTAACTTAGAAAGGAAGATAATGCCTGTGAAATCTGCCCAGGAGCGTAGTAACCATTAGTGGGAGAGAAATACCTGTGTGTATATAAGTAAAATTACAGGATTGAAAGCTAGACCAGTTGGCCCCCCCCCCACCCCTAACAGACCCTGTCTGATACTCTCAAATTGTTTCGAGCACATCGTAATTGTTGCTCTCTAGTGTATGAAACACATGGAGTAATTAAATTGTAGTCTTCTGACGGTAGAAGAACCGTCATCAACCTTCTGATGAGATTTCAGGAGATTAGTTATTCAGGTACCGTGTCTTATAGTTTATAGAAGCAGCACTCTGGTTCAGAGGCTTTTTGCAGAAGCCACGAAGGTGCAACCAGGACAAGCATACTCTGGAACCAGCACCCCCCCCCCCCCCCCCCCCCATGCCATATAGCACTCCCAGTTGGGTAGGCTGGCTCAGAAACAGAACTCCATTTAATAATACTCAAGTAGAATGGATTTGTATGTTGTACTGCGCAGTTCTATCATACGCAAGATAACGATGATTCGTGTGGCCATGGAGGTCCCTCTAAACATTATGTGTACCCCCCATCAACTTACTTGCATGACAACATCCATATAACTACAATTATTGAATGACAGGGGAATTAAATCTGTTGTTTTAATACCAGGAACAATGATTGAACATTCCTACTAATGACTAGTAATCCCACCTAAGAAACAAAACTATTGAGGGTCGATGATGTACAAATCTACACTAAACAGAGACATTGAACAAAACAAAAACAGTATTTACCTCATTATTACAGCAACTACAACAAACAGACACACACAATAGGATTACTCATTAAATAAATAACTATATGTCAGTGTTGGACTACGAAAGCAATCAATATTATAAATTCCTTTACATATAACTTGAAATTAAAAATATCCCATATGTGAGTTCCTGAGTTCCTCGTATTGTATTTGATCTAATTCAGCGACACCAAATACATTCATCGACCCTGCAATGTAATACCGTATTGTGCTTATTGCGCCGCAAAAGCTCAGTTGATCAGTGCCACTCCTTTAAGAACTACCATCCTCGACATTAGAGTCGTTATTATGTATAGTGTGAGTGTCACAGTGTTTGGCGTCCAAGTGTGAGTCCTTAAAATACAATTAAATTCGTTTATCTGTTCCGTTGTTGTTATGACTTACACCTACATCATTACGCATACCCGTAGTCCCATTTATTCCAGAATAATTTAATCCGACCTCACACACGCACAAACACATATTCTACCCTCACCACCCTATTCCGCCTTACGCCCCCCGCCGCCCCCCCCCGACCCCCACCGCACCAACACATCTTCGCACATACAAACAATGCTGTAACTGCCCCCCCCCCCCCCCCCCCCCCCCCCCCCAAGGAATGGAGGGCTAAAATACACTACTTATGAATTTCTTATGTCACTGCTCTAGGATACCTGTGACAAAAATATATCTCCGGGGAGACAAAGATTAGGCTTTTATCAATCAAGTCCACCTAAGGAAGATTAGAAAAGATGGCCGACCTAGACTAACTTCACAGCCTGGATCTCAGAGGCAAGTACAACCTAATTGTCAGCCCTCTCTATAAAGTGATTTATACACATCCAGGCACTTTACCACATGCATATTGGAAGGTCAAAGATTAGCATCGGGATTTTTGAATTCCTTTGCCCGCATAAATAGAAATAAGGGGGAGTAATTCACTCAGAAAAGAAAATATAGAAATTAAAGGGTATCCTTGGGCTGGAAAGGGGAAATAAGGTTGAGCTCACGCGTGCCTGTGTATGTCCTATAGAGTTAATTAAGTCCTATAGATTTTAAATTGTTTAGTTGACCATTGTAAGTCATTTATCTGATAGACAATCTTGCGGACCTGGCAAAGTTTCCTCAAACCGATCTGCTGCATGTATGGTACAGACTGCGAAAGAGTTAGGATTAGGAGACATGGGGCAAGTTTGGTTGCTATGTCACTACGGAATGAATGACAAATATATTGAACAGCGGAAGAAAGAGAGATTAGAAAAGCAAGAGGCCGAAAGAAAGCTTAGAATCTGAACAGCTGGCCTGAGACTAAGAGGTTGCTGAAGCTTCGAATGGGATGAGACTGAAAGAGGTTGCAGATTGAGAGCCTGAGACAAAGAGGACTGTTCCTAGATTGACCCGAAATCAGAGTGATAAGAAATTGGAGAGCAGATTCCTAGAAAGACAGATTAGAGATTAGAACTGGAGAAGACAAGAGAAAGACAAGACAAGATTAGACTGCTGGGAGGGAGGAAAGAAGAGGAATTGAGCTGCAGGAGGGAGAGGGAAGCAGAAGATGAAAGATTACAAAGGGAACATGAGTTACGACTAAGGGAGTTTGAGTTTCAAGGCCATGCTCCTGAAAATGGTGCCAGTCCCTTTGCCTCTGATGCCACTGCTAGCCTAGGAGCCTCAACCTCAGCTATGAATTTTCATTTAGATCATTTTGTTGAGAAAGACGATGATATAGAGAGCTACCTAAATAGGTATGAACTATTAGCTACCACGTATGGGTTAGAGAGAGAGGGTGGAGCTTAAAGTTATCTCAAGGACTTCGTGGGGCAGCTTATGAAGTTTTTGCAAAAATGAGGAGAGGTGATCAGGAAAATTATGACATGCTAAAGCAGGCTCTTTTGTTAAGGTATGAAAAGAATGCAGAATTTTATAGGAAAAAATTTAGGAATGCTAAACTACTGTCAGGTGAAACCTATCACCAGTTCTCTGCACGAATAGAGACATACTTGGAGAAATGGACTTCTCTGGGGAAAACCCAAGATCTTAAGGAAATGGTCCTTATAGAGCAATTAAGAGAGTCCATGGCTCCAGACCTGAGAAAGTTTCTCATGGAACAAGGTGCAGAGAGGCTGGGTGAGTTGCTAAATGTTGCTGAAAGGTATCAAGCAGCTCAAGCAGAGGTAACAGGTAATAAAAAAGAAACAAGTGGATAACTTTAGGGCACCACAGAACTTTAATAAATTTGATCCTAGGGATCAAAACAAAGGTAAGCACCAGTTTGATAGGCCACGGTATGAAAAAAAAAATAAATTCCCACAATTCGATGAAAGGAAATATGATGAAAGAAAATCTTTCAACCAAGGAAAAAAGGTGGTGTAAAAATTGTCAGATGGACAATCATGACACTGACCGTTGTAGAAGGAAACCTGTGTATATGGCCACCCTTCAGGTCAGGTCGACCTCAAGAAGGAGGAGGATATTATGTTGGATACCACTCCAGAAGAGATGAGGAAGGCACAGGCTGGGGATAAAACACTCAAGCCTTGTTTCAGGAAATTGTCAACTTGTCATACAACTCCAGGCAAGGGAGATTTTTACATGAAAAACAAGTTGATGTATAGGAAGACTGGAGCTAGATCCAAAGGTCAGGGACGGCTGGTACTTCCTAAAAGATATAGGGCAGACTTAATAAGGAGCCTACATGTGAAACCAGATGGGGACCATGAGAAGATAGGTACCATCATTCAAAAGGTGGCTCACAATTATTATTGGCCCAAAGCAAGATGGGACATTGAGAATTTTGTAGAAAGGTGTAGCATAGCACATGAGGGAACACCCACAAGTGGGAACATTGATCAGGACCTGGACACGCCAAGGGGCAAAATTAGGCCTGATAAATAAAAGAAATATAAATGTGATAAAGTGGACCAAAGGGAATGGGAAGCCCCTTTTCACGGACAAGCTTCACTTAACTGTTTTACAATGGCCACTATGCGGAGAGTGCAAAAAGATGTCTTACCCCAGGATAAGCCGAAAATCCCTCAATCGGACTTAAACAAAACTGGAGGAAGAGGATGTAGTAGAGAGGAAATCTCCCATAAAGAATTTTAAGTGGGGAGAAAGCCCAAAAGAAAAATTGGTAGCGGTCGTTTTATGCATGATAATTCTGGGAGAAAAATCATCACTATAGAGCTTCGAGTGGAAGAGACCATACCGGTGCATGGACAAATAGGTCCACAAAATTAAAGGTCCATATGTAGCTTTGTTAAGAACGTGGACTGATGAAAAGGCAGAGGAAAACATTACATCTTCATACCAATATGTGAATGAGCTGACCACTCGTTTAAAAAACTGGCTGGAAACTTGCCAATGAAAATTTGAAACAAGCCAGGAAGAAACATGCTGCCTATTATAACAGGAAGGCGAAAGACAGAGATTTGGCTGTGGGAGAGAAGGTACTGCTTCTTCTCCCCAGGAGTCAGAATAAGTTACAGATTGGATGGCAAGGTCCATATACAGTTTTAGAGAAGGTGTCTAGAACAAATTATAAGATAGATAAGAAGGGGAAAGAAAAAATCTATCATGTGAATCTCCTGAAGAAATATTTGGAAAGAGAACATCAGGAAGAGACACACTTGTTGACCTTGTCCATCGCCATGGAGATGAAAAAGGAACCACTTTCATCATTTGAATATCCATTACACCCCTGTGAGACAGCAGCACAGGTGAAAATCAGTACACATTTAACAAAAACTCAGAAAGAGAGAGTGCAACAGGTTCTAAATAATCATGCAGAGGTGTTAACAGACCGACCAGGGCATACAAACCTATTGGAATATGATATGAAACTGATAGACCCCACACCTGTCTGTATGAAACCATATTCGATTCCGTTTGCTAAGGAGAAAGCTTTGAAGGAAGAGATAGACTATCTGTTGAAGGAAGGAATTATTTCACACAGTGAATCCTCATATAGTTCCGGTGTTGTACTCTTAAGGAAGCCCTCTGGAGAACATAGACTCTGTATAGATTACAGGAGATGAATGCTATTACAGAAGGACAGGTGGATCCATTGCCGGATACAAATCAGCTGTTTGCCAGACTAAATAAAGCTAAATATTTCTCAAAAGTGGATCTGAGTAAAGGATACTATCAGATTCCAGTAAAGCCTGAGGTTAGACCATACCTAGCTTTTAGTACCTCAGAAGGACACTATGAGTTTAATAGATTGCCATTTGGATTGAAGAATGCGCCTAGTGTCTTCTCTAGAATGATGAGAAAATTATTGGACCCTCTGAATAATCCATGTATAACAAATTTCATGGATGATATCCTTATAGCAACAGAAACATTTGAGGAACACATTGACTCTCTGAAGATGCTGTTTGATCGACTTAGGGAAGCAAATTTAACAGCCCGACCAACCAAATGTTGCGTTGGATGTAAAGAATTGGAATTTTTGGGACACACAGTTTATCAGGGAAACATGACCCCTGACCCAAAGAATTTAGAGAAACTAAAGAAAGCCCGAGACCACAAACCAAGAAGGACGTGAGATCCTTTGTCTCATTATGTGGTTTCTACCAGAAGTATATCAAAAACTTTAATTCCATATGTGCACCGTTAACTGATTTGACACGTAAAGGACATCCAGATCGCATTACATGGACACCACATTGTGAAATGGCTTACCAAGAATTGAAGGAAAAGCTCACAAGTAAACCTATTTTGAAATTACCTGACTTAAGTCAAGAATTCATAGTAAGGACGGATGCCAGTAATATTGGGTTAGGTGCAACTCTACTACAGAAATCAGATGCATTGGATGGGGAATTAAGCCCAGTGGCATATGCTAGCAGAAAGTTGAATAAAGCTGAAATCAACTACTCAACTAGCGAAAAAGAATGTCTTGCAGTAATATGGGCAATAAAGAAATTCAATATTTATCTGTATGGGAAGGCATTTAAGTTGCAAACGGACCACAAAACTTTATCGTTTCTAGCCCAGGCTAGGCATGAGAACTCTAGGTTACTCCGATGGTCCTTGCTTTTGGCTCCCTATAATTTTAGCATTGAGTATATATCTGGAAAAACAAATTTGGGAGCGGATTTTTTAAGCCGCCATCCGTGTGATGAGAATCACCGTAAACCCCAGAAATAATAATAAATTTCTCTATGTGTATATAGAATAAAGGACTGACATATAATGTCTGTTTTAAGAGGGGAGATGTCGTGAATTATTCTAATCCCCATATATAAATTAAAACGTAAATGCAAAGCCTAACAAATAAATTTAATAAAAGGAAAGAAGAATGGTAAAGAACAGTGCTGTCACAATGACTGTACTCGAAATCCCCCTTGTTTTCTACTTCGTCGGCAAATTGTAACGCTTTCACGTTGATAGTAAAAGCCTACTGTATTATTACCCGCTTTCTTCAATGAAACGTGTGCTGTATTTCTTGGAAAAACATTGAGATACGCAAGCTGATCAATGACCTAAATTTAATATTTCATTCATTCCATTTTATACACGGCGTAACTAAAGACAGATGGACTAAAGGATAGAGAGAAGGGAGAGGCAGAAAGCCGAACACGTGCAACACTAAACACGCGTCGCGCGATACACAATTGCTGCCATCACGCGTGTAAGGCCACATGCACTAACTTTATTTCAAATCGACAGTGATAAAATTCACTACCCTTCCCAGAGTTAGGTTTTAAAATCCTGAAAAACGCTTATTAGGAAAGATGACAATAGATGGGTTTACGTTTGAAAACATTACAGTACCCAGACAGCACATCTTCGAAACAGGAGGTAGAAAAAATTGCATATTTTGAACGCAGCATATTAGCTCTATTAAATATATATATTTGGGTTCCTTAGGGTTTGCTGACAAAGAATATGTAAAACGTTACGCAAATAGTCTAGGAATTACCAAGTTATGGCCAAAATAAAATAGTGGGGGTGCCTGACAGCATGAAATCATTTCTGTTCATAAAATTTTTTTTATAACGTGTTTGAAAAAACATTACGTACGGAAATAGCCTACCATGTTAACTCCTATGTGATTGGAGCGCAACAAATATAAGACTAAACACGATTTGTCGGAATATAAAAACTATCTTTGGTTGTTAGGGGAAACGGGAGTAGGAGTATTTTTTTGAAAAGATGTGTAGACATGGTTTGATTGGGTAGAGCTGCGAATATACTCAATTCAGAGCGTCTGTTCCTTGCCACATCTTGTAATAAACCTACTAAGAAGCAGTGCGTTGAGCACCAGTGTATATTTTTTATAAAATTAAAGCCTGGGACATCGGCAGATCGGAGTTGTGCTATATTCATTGCCAGTCAACGAAACTGTTTATTATTATTTCCATGAATTGTGGTAAGCTTGAAATATTCAATATCTTTTAATGAAAATTGAATGTAAATTGATAATTTATGTCTGTATATATGTGTGGTTCAGTAGCGAACATGATGTAAAGCCTATAGGCTCCAGCCTGAACAGAAGGTGTCGGAGGAAAGTAAAACTGCATGGAATGGCCAAACAGTACACTGACACCTAGATTATTAACTAGAAAGAAATAATGCTGGAATTGCAGAGGCGTAGTAACCATTAGGGAGGGAAATACTGGTATAAGTATTTCAGATGAAGCTGACAGTTGGCCTAACGCTCTGAACTCAATGTTTGTGATGTATTGTGCTCAGTGTAGAACTAGAGTGTAAATTAGTTCTGACGTAGAAGGTACAACCTTCTTGTTTCAGGGACCGTGGTCTTAAAGTTATTGAGCAGCACCTGGTCAGAGCTTTGCTGAAGCCAGAGGTGGACAGCATACTCCTTGGTCCATATAGCAACCAGTGGGGTGGCTCCAGAACTCATTTAAATACTCGAGCAGAGGAGTCTTTTACTGCAGTCATCACGCAAGATAAGAGAGTGTGGCCATGGAGCTCAACATTATGTACCCCATCTTACAATGACAATATAAACTAAAATTAAGAGGGGAATTAAATTGTTTTAATACCAGGAACTGAGAACATCTCCAATACTAGTTCCCATAGAAACAAACTATTGAAGTCATGATGACAAATACCAACAGAGCTTGAACAAAACAAAACCAGTATTACCTCATGTTACCACTACACAACTGACACACATAGGATACCATTAATAATATATGTCACTATAATAATCATATTAATAAATTCTGTACATATAACTTGTAATTAAAATTGATTGTGATTCCTGGTTCCATTTGTATTTGAATCAGGACACATATACATTCATGACGGCACTGAATACATATTGTTATTTGAAAAGTTATCAGTGACTCCTTTAAGATATCCTCTTAGAGTGTTATATGTATGTGAGTGTCACAGTGTTGTCAAGTGTGGTGGAATAAATTAAATTGTTTATCTGTCTGTTGTTGTTATGACTTACACTTCATCATACACATACCCTAGACATATAACGTAGTCATCACATTATTCCAGAATAATTCTGACTGAGATATATATATATATGTGGCAGCAAGTAAGGTTATCTATAATACACTACTCTTATTAGATATAGATACCTTCACAGCTGATCTCAGTCAGTACACTAAGTCCCCTATAAATATTTATAACATCCCACTTTACCACATCTTGTATCTTGTTTATTTCTTAGTTCATGAAATTTTGTACATATACAAGTACATGCCACTGGATAATAACACTACTGCAGTCTTTATATCTTATCAAATTTATTATATATTGCAAATATTGTTGTAATATGTTGAAAATCTGTTACTAATGATGATAATTGATTGCTTGTCTATGACACGGGCTTGACGGATGCACGCTGTCACAATAATTAATCCTCAAAGATGCTTACTATCTTCTTACACCATTATTGACACATCCATTCATGAGTAAACCAATCAACACCGAAATTTTGTCCCAAACTGAACACTGTATCTAAGGTAAGAATTCGTGATTCTTCCTTCAGAATCGAACAAGATTTAGCCATAACATATAGCCATCTTCTCCGCTCTACACTCTACCTTTCAGTCCAAAACTAACCACCTCGTACCTTGAACTATCAACCCGCTCGAGGCAAACTCACGTAAAACCAGACTGACCAGTTTTCATTCGCACTTAACATACACAAGGCTTACACAATTTACTGTTCACGCAAACAACCTCTCTTACTTTATCATTTGCTCCCCCCCCCCACACACACGTTGACCATTATCATCATAATCAATACAATATACGCTTGATAACTGTTTTACACTGATATTATCATCATCATTACAACATATGCTCGATATCTATATTATACTGACGTCATCATCCTGTGACAGTCTATTATTCCCTACTTCCAACATATGCTGATCGTATGTGGGTACAGATCTCTACCACAACCGCAGGCATGGTTTAGTTGATGGTATAAAAGTTATTTTCGTACTTGATGCAATACAACAACAGCTCACGTAGACAGTTGACGAATGATATCAACACTAGATGACGTAGACAGTTGACGAATGATATCAACACTAGATGACGTAGACAGTTGACGAATGATATCAACACTAGATGACGTAGACAGTTGACGAATGATATCAACACTAGATGACGTAGACAGTTGACGAATGATATCAACACTAGATGACGTAGACAGTTGACGAATGATATCAACACCAGATGACGTAGACAGTTGACGAATGATATCAACACTAGATGACTTAGACAGTTGACTAGTGATATCAACACTAGATGACGTAGACAGTTGACGAATGATATCAACACTAGATGACGTAGACAGTTGACGAATGATATCAACACTAGATGACGTAGACAGTTGACGAATGATATCAACACTAGATGACGTAGACAGTTGACGAATGATATCAACACTAGATGACGTAGACAGTTGACGAATGATATCAACACTAGATGACGTAGACAGTTGACGAATGATATTATCACTAGATGACGTAGACAGTTGACGAATGATATCAACACCAGATGACGTAGACAGTTGACGAATGATATCAACACTAGATGACTTAGACAGTTGACTAGTGATATCAACACTAGATGACGTAGACAGTTGACGAATGATATCAACACTAGATGACGTAGACAGTTGACGAATGATATCAACACTAGATGACGTAGACAGTTGACGAATGATATCAACACTAGATGACGTAGACAGTTGACGAATGATATCAACACTAGATGACGTAGACAGTTGACGAATGATATCAACACTAGATGACGTAGACAGTTGACGAATGATATTATCACTAGATGAGTAGCTTGACTCCGACAGCAGTGTAAAATACGATGATGTTTATTTACATGTAATGTGGCAGATGTGAAATAAAGTGTCCAACCTTTTCTTGAGGTTGGATAACCTGGTACAGCATAATTTCAAATCAATTATTATCTCAAATGTCTTGCTGTCTCATTATTTCTTACTGCCTCAATATTTACTAGCTGTCTCTAGATGCTAGGATGTTCACGACTGGAAAATGGCTACTGTTCTCGATGTTTACCTGCCTGCTAAATTCTTCAATTGTGTGAGGTCAATTGACTCTCTACTTCTTTTGATAATATTCTTCTGATTCTGTCTCTTATTTCTTCCGTGTTCTGCTTGGCGTATCATGGTAAAGACTGGCCTACCCGCCAGGGTTGATTAATTTCTGCCAAAGTCTATTGTTTCCTACTTCTCCTAGTCTAGCTGCCGTCTATCGTGTCTTGTCTCATACTATAAGTTTATTGATGTTGATAACACAAAACATACCTGATGGTCTTGTAACTTCACACATTCTTCAAATGGCAACACTGTCACTCTTGTCCACAGAATAAATATAATATGAACTGTCATCTGTGATGGTGGCGTACAAATTTATTAAGGAATCAGCTTATGCAAATTTATGAAACCGGAATTTTTGAAACACGACTCCCTATTACACTATTCCCAGATATTACTTTAAAACATCACTAACTTATGACCTAAGGGTCTTTTAAATTTGGACATGAGCCCTAATATAACCATGTGCCTGGCACAAAAGATCAGTACAGTGGCACTTGTGTGTCACTATACTGATCTTTTGTGCGAAAACACAGAGGATCATTGGTGACACTTGTTTGTCATTGGGTCTTTTTGTGTTGGGACATGCATTTACGTTAGGCGTGTTCCAATGCGACTCATGCGAGAAAAAAAAAAAAATATATATATATATTTATAAATGCGCCCTAATATAACCGACTAGGTTGAACGGGACGCACCTCTCCAAAACGAAGCAACAGTTTTACATTAAAAAAAATTTAAAAGCTCAATATCTGGGAATTAACTAAGGTTTTAAAAACATTTAATCTGATAGAATCCTTTTGGCTAAGATCAAAGTGTCTTAGCCAGGGCCGGGATTACACATAATTTACACATTGTACACAATAAAGTCAATAGACTTCACTTTGAGCACCAGAAGGAGTAAATTAAAAAAAAAATTAAAAATGATCTGATAGAAGTTGTAAAATACAATTATGAGCTTTCATTTCAAATTTGGTGCTTGTAACACAACAATTTAAAAAGCATTAGTGAGTTTCAATATAATACTGAAATTCAATATGACCGCAGATTCCATGGCAAAACTGTAAAATGTAATGGTATGCATAGGTGTTACTATTGTGAGTTAACCATGTGAATTTAATTTAAACAGTGCATTTATTTCTGGAAAATAACATTCCACCATAGCGCCTGTCCCCCTTTTAGTTTGTTATTTGCTTGATAGCAGTGTCCTAATTTGTCGTTTAGTTGGTATTTTATAACTACAACTTGGTTACTGCCTGGTTTGTTAACAAAATAATGTCCAGCTATTGACTGATCACTGTGTTTTAAACAAAAGAAAAGAAGTTGTGATTTTTAATTTCTTCATTTCATTTTTTTTTGTTTTATTTTATTTTTGTTACGTTTTAGCTGAGATGAGTTGAATTATTATGTTACTTTTCTAGTTATCATTTTTTACGTCTTTAAATATGTGTGATTATTAAGTCACGTAGTCAAAGGAAACTTGTCAAAGTGTCTCACCTGAACAGGTAAATTAAGAAGTTTCTCAATCCTGGAGAGTTGACCTATTGTGTCAGCAAGTTGACCTTTTGTGTCAGCAAGTTGATCTTTTATGTCAGCAAGTTGATCTTTTATGTCAGCTAGTTGTCTGTCAGTGGCGTCAGAGTGTGTTTTTATTTGTGTGCTGACCACACGGAACTGATCTGTGACAGTTGCTGTAAATATTACGTTATAGATGATAAGAAATGTCAAACATTCATCAAAGATGTGCTACTAGTCATCATAAATGTGTCTTCTTATTTTTCTTTTTTCTTCAAGTACCATGCTGGTAGTGTAGGAGATCACGTCTCTCGACTTCTTACTATTTCCATTGAGTTTATCAATTCTGTTATTGGTTACTTTCCATACAGTGATGCCAAACTATCCAGTATCTCATATTATTGTCGTCTTATATGTCTTTTCTCTTGAACCTTTCCTGTTGTAACAATATACAAGGGGATTAACATAAGTCTTGGGCCTGACCATGAAGGAGTCACAGGAGGAAGATGAAACATGGCACATTTAAAGTTCATCATATTTGCACTGAATGTGTAAAGTACTTGTTTGTTTCTTCAATGGGTTTTCCCGCTACGGTGCACGGCGCAATGTACCCTATTGACCGGATCTGCTGCTCCAAAGATTTGACAAAACAATGGAAAAGAAGGAGTCGAGAGCTGTGATAAAATGTCTGATGTTTCAGGAAAAAACACCTACAGAAATACAGAGGGAGATGGAACCAGTGTTTCGTGATTCTTGTCCTTCATATACTTCGGTAAAAAACTGGTGTCAACAGTTTAAGTGCGGCCACTCAAATGTTGGTGATCTGCCAAGATCTGGTAGACCAGCCTCAGAGTCTTCTTCTTCTTCTTCCGTCCTTAGCCACCAACCGACGAAGCAGTCCGTGGCCAGTACGCCTAGTGGCGTCTTAGGGCAACAACAAATTGATCAATCTATCGCTTCCACCACGCCTATGGCGTCTTTGTGGGACAACAACAGACCAAACAATCTATCGTTGTTTCCGTAATCAGAGTAACTAGCAAGCAGGTGATCAGCCCACTGTGCGAAGTTTTTACGGGACGGGGTAAACAGCCCCATGCCCAACCCTCCTTAGTCGCTTTTTACGACATGCATGGTAGGGTGCAGTGTTACTATTCTTTGCTCCCCATTCGGGCCCCGGTAACACACGGGTGAGCCTCAGAGTGCAACGATGAAAATGCAACAAGAGTGAAGAAAATCATTGACCAGGATCAAAAAATGACAATTGTGGAGATAGCTAGTAGAGTAAAACTAAATGAAAGAACAGTTTATCGAATTTTACGCAACAGACTGAACATGAGAAAAGTGTGTGCACGCTGGGTTCCGTGACTGTTGACACGTGAACAGAAGCAAACAAGGGTAAATTGCTGTCAACAGTTGCTCAAAAAGTGTCAGTCAAAAAATTTTTTAGAGACCACGATGACAGTAGATGAGACTTGGGTACACCATTATGACCCCGAATCCAAAATTGCCAGCATGCAATGGAAAACCCTGGGCTCCCCAACACCTGACAAGCCGAAGGCGCAGAAATCTGCAGGAAAAGTGGTGCTGACTGTTTTTTGGGACGGCAAAGGTGTCCTTTTGAAAGATTATCTGCCTCGTGGCAACACAGTTAATGGACAGTACTATGCAGATCTTCTCACAAAACTAAGAAAGGTTGTGACCAGGAAATGAGGGATAACGCGCACTCACAATCTTTCTTTGCTTCAAGACAACGTGCCCTCTCACAAAGCACGGCTTGTGCAGCTAGCAGCCAAAGATTTGAATATTGAAATTCTTCCACACCCACCATATTCTCCAGATTTGGCTCCATCAAACTTTTCTCTTTTCCCAAATCTTAAAAAACAGCTAAAAGGAAATCATTTTGACAGCGATGAAGAGGTTATACTGGCAAGTGATGACTGATTTAGTTTGAAAAATAGGGTGTTCTACTCCCAAGGTTATTTCAAGGTCAAGCAGAGATGGCAGAAGTGTGTCAATTCAGACGGTGGCTATATTGAAAAGGAATAAACACTATACAAAATTTCAGCTCTCTGTGACATGTCCTTCATGATCAGGCCCAAGATGTATATCAATCCCCTTGTATATATATATGTACCAGCTGTGTCATGTCATAAAATACCTGAAGAAAGTGGATTTCTTCCATTAGACGTGAGTAAAAAAAAAAAAAAAAAAAGCATTTTGCCCTTTTTCAGGACACCTTCATTACTCTATTTTTAGTTGTCCATGGTATCAGATATTTATCGGCCCTAAATGTTTAATCGAGCCACATGTGTTTAACGACCACGAGAATATTGATATCGACTGTTAGGGAACGATATTGACAACTTTGAGGACCTATGTGTTAGACTGAGGTTTATGTCATTGGTTATTCTAGTTTTCCGGATAAATATGACGTGGAAAATACAAACATATTCCTGGTTATTATATTCATTCATTCTTGACTAGGTCCAGATGTCTACCCTCTGTCCCTGGGGTTTTTCATTCAGTAGTCTTTCATATCTGCAACTCATAATTGTTTACAATTGTTCCTTAAATGTGGTGAACTTACACTTCATTGTACCCAAAAGTGTTTCCAGGTTACACCACAGTATCGTTTTCTTTAGTCTGGGTTATCATAATTGTTTTAGCTGCAGAAAACAGCTCGTTATAATTTAATGTGTGAGACGGGTGTACTTTTAAAATACATATATGTTTATTTACAATTACAATCATAAATTAACTAGAGTTAATGTTGTGCTTTGTTGACTATTAACATCCGTACTAAATTTCAGACTGGTTCAGATCCCTTATACATCCCTGTTTTGTCAGAATGTTTGTTGACGTTATTGTTACTTCGCTTGAGAGGTCGTCGCCGATGAGATTAAACTCTGATTAGCGGCACGCGAAACATTGCACTGTGAGATCAACGCTGGATAGGTCTAATAAATATTCTTTTATTCTTATACTACTCACGAGAGTAATATACCAAACTTATGTCATCTCTCTTGCACACATTATCATCACAAGTGCCACAACGTAGCACCCAAATCTATGGTGCACAAGGTAAAACATTTAGTTGTCTGTTACCCCAGTCTCAGGTTTCACAACGCCGCGCAGAAAACACACGCATGACCATAGTGTAAGGGTAAATAAATTACAATGATTGGTTAACGTATCACCCTAGTGTAAGAATACATAAAGTACAACGATTCACTAATGTATCACCTTAATGTAAAGTTACATAAAGTACAATGTATCAGCTTAGTGCAAGGTTACATAAAGTACAATGATTGGCTAGTCTATAACCCTTGTGTAATGTTACATAAAGTACAATGTATCAGCTTAGTGCAAGGTTACATAAAGTACAATGATTGGTTAACGTATCACCCTAGTGTAAGAATACATAAAGTACAACGATTCACTAATGTATCACCTTAATGTAAAGTTACATAAAGTACAATGTATCAGCTTAGTGCAAGGTTACATAAAGTACAATGATTGGCTAGTCTATAACCCTTGTGTAATGTTACATAAAGTACAATGATTGGCTAATGCATCAATCAAATGTAAAGATACATAAAGTACAAGGAATGGCTAATCCATCAGTCTAGTGTAAGGTTACATAAAGTACAAGGAATGGCTAATGTATCACCCTAGTGTAAAGTTACATAAAGTACAATGGCTAATGTATCACCGTAGTGTAAGGTTACATAAAGTACAAGGAATGGCTACTGTTTCACCCTAGTGTAAAAATACATAAATTTCAATGAATGGTGATTGTATCACTGTTACGGTATATGTTATTAACGCCGTCTGCTAAAGGTTAGCAGACGTGCAATTGTTATACTTACTCAACTTAGGAATATTCAATATAAATAATCACAATAGTACTGAACTCTTATGTCTAAGTTCAACTAATAGACAATATTTTGTAACAATATTGTATCTAAGTACTAACTATATCATAAATAGTTATGATATCTGTTAACTATAATGTAATTACATCACACAATTAATCTTAATATCCAATAACTTTCAGAAGGGACATAATAATGATTTCAACAATAAAAATGAGTTCAACAGAGGTAGATCACGAGATAGAAATTATTCACCTCAAACAAACTACCACAATAGTCAACATAACACTAATTATAATCGATCACATACCCCCAATAATAACAATAACTGGAATGGTAATAATCATGGCTCGAGACATCGAGATAATAGTTACTATAGAGGACGACGAGATAATTCTAACAATTATACTCGTAATCGATCTCATTCTCGGGGATCATCTCAGTACAACCATAATACAGGGGCGGCAGTTACAAATAATACTACCCCTATAGCTCAGGTCCCACTTGACGATAATACAACACAGTCTTCTGCTGCATGTTTTGCTATTAATTATAATGTGGCAAATAGTTGCCAACAATGCAATCTTATTTTTCAGAAGGCGAAAGAAACAGTGCTTAACTGCGGACATATTACACCAGAGGTAGGTCTTGCAGTCAACGATGGAACAGGCTCACTAATTTTTAACAGGGGAATGGGAGAAACATAACCTATGCACTGGAAACGCCGTGACGACTAGAGCGCAGACTCAACTCATGGAGAAAGTTAGTGATAATAAGATGGATGCAGACAACCAAGAGGAGTTTGTAGTCAATTCACCTATTGACAGGGAAACATTTGCAACTAAACAAAAAGAGGATAAATCTTTAAAAAAAATTTTTAAGCTGGTTGATAAAGTTGACAATCTATCCTCAGGTAATAATAACAAACATTGGTTTGTTATTAAAAATGACATATTGATTAGATGTTTTAATGACAAATCACAAATGAAACAACAAGTTATGGTCCCGTATACTTTTAGACGGTACATTCTTCAACATGCGCATGACTCACAGTGTGCTGGACATATGGGATATACTCGAACACGATCTCGAGTACTGTCTTCATTCTTTTGGCCAGGAGTGTCAAGAGATATTTCGCAGTATGTACGTTCCTGTACTACATGCCAAGAAGTGAAAGCACGTGGAGCTTTTCACACGGCGCCTATTCAGGCTTGCGATATCTCAGTAAGACCGTTTGACAAGATGGCCATAGATATTATTGGTCCATTGCTACCATCGGCCAGAGGACATAGATTCGTCCTTACGTGCATTGATTTGTGCACACGATGGCCAGAAGCTATCCCATAAAAGACCACCACTACCACAGATGTAGCTGATGCACTACATCTCATCTTTTCTAGAATAGGGTTTCCTAGAAAACTTTTATCAGACCATGGGTCACAGTTCATATCTGACACCATGAAGGAAGTCATGAAAACCTGGAACATTGATAGGAATTTAAGTAGTATTTATCATCCTATGAGTAATGGTGCAGTTGAAAGACTTAACCGTACACTTAAACAACTACTACATAAGGTTACTGTTAAGCACCCTCATGACTGGGACAGAGCACTCCCAGCTGTTCTATTTGCTTATCGGGAGGTACCGCATGAACAAACTGGCTTCTCTCCCTTTGAATTAGTTTTTGGTGCTCCCCCAAGAGGTCCTATGGGACTAATAAAAGACTTATTAATTGACGCGGAGATGACTCAGGACACTCAGTCATCTTACGAGTATGTGATTAATCTTCGGAAGAACATTATTGAGTCTTGCCAGTTGGCAACAGCTTCTTCTGAGGCTGCAAAAGCTAAGGCTCGATCTCTACAAAATAGGTCTCGACGATTACGCCAATTATTCCCAGGCGATGAGGCTTATGTGTTACTTCCTCACAATAACAATAAATTATTGATATCTTGGAATGGTCCTTACAAAGTCATTGATAAAATTTCCGACGTTGATTACGTCTTAGATATCAAGGGACACAAAAAGATATTTCATATTAACATGCTCAAGCAATTTCATACACGTCCTGAACACTTACAGTCAATTTTTCATGAACAAGATGACACCACAGTATCTACTTGTTATTATTCTAACTTATCCATCATCCAGGAAGAAGAATCTTCTTTTCCTGAGGTACAGTTACCGTTACCGGTACCAGTAGTTCAACCTACTGAATCTTGGCGGGATGTAACCATTTCTTCAACGGTTACACCGCAACAGCATCTACAGATTGCTAATCTATTACAATCTTATCCAGATGTGTTGACCGACGTCCCGGGTCGCACATCGGCTATCAGTCATGACATTACTCTCAATGACGATACACCTACTCGTGTACATCCCTATTCGGTTCCTTTACATTTCCTTGCTAAAACTACTAAGGAACTTGAACAGATGTTGTCTCTGGGAATCATTGAGACTAGTAATTCGCCATTCTCTTCTCCATTAGTGATTGTCTGGAAGAAGGACAATAACATCAGACTATGTGTTGATTATAGAAAATTAAATGCTAAGACTATAGTTGACAGCGAACCACATCCACTTATCGACGACTTACTGCCACGTCTATCCAACGCAACTATATTTAGTAAGATAGACTTAACTAAAGGTTATTGGCAGATACCACTGACCGAAAAGGCTAAGTACTACACCGCATTTTCCACTCCACAAGGTCTATACCAGTGGAATGTGATGCCTTTTGGGCTTGTTAATGCGCCAGCTACCTTCATTCGCCTGATGCGACAAATTTTATCAGGTAGACCAGACGTTATTACATATATTGACGACATATGCTTGTTTAGTTCGTCGTTTGAGGAACATGTTTCGGGACTTAGATATGTTTTCGACACTCTAAGGAATTATCATCTAACTGCTAAACCTACAAAGGTGCAGATCGCGTGTAATGAGATAACCTTTTTGGGACATATCATTGGAGCGGGATATATCCGAACGTTACCTAGTACGGTCTCCAAAATTCTAAACATAGCAGTTCCTCAGACGAAGAAACAGGCCAGGAGTTTGTTAGGACTTGTTCAATATTACAGTAGATTCATACCAAACTTGTCATCCATCACGGCTGTATTGTCTTCATTGTTAAAAAAAGACATGCCGGTGAAGGTGACATGGACTGGTATATGCAATGAAACTTTCAACAAAATTATAAATTTGTTTTCGCATGAACCAATTTTAAGACTTCCCGATGCTTCCAAAAGATTTTTCTTACGAACAGATGCTAGTAACTACGGCATCGGTGCATGCCTGCTCCAGAACCATGATGGCGTTCTACATCCTACCTTATATATTTCAAGAAAGCTAAAGCCGGCAGAAACAAAGTATTCCACAGTGGACTAGGAACTTTTATCACTTATATGGGCAATCACGAAACTAGAGAAGTTCTTGCTTGGTGCTCCATTCACCATACAGACTGACCAGCGTGATGTAGCATCTTTGCGTAGATCAAACCACAAAAGTCCAAAACTCGCCAGATACGCGATCATCCTGCAGCCATTTGAATTCTCCATTGAACATATTCCTGGCACTGAAAACATTGTGGCGGATGCTTTGTCACGTAATCCTATTGACGACGAATAATCAACATTGACATTCCTAAAAAACGTCAATCATCACTACATTGGATAGAACGAAGTATCAACTATAAGGGAACTAACCTTGACTTCAATTTAATATTTATAAACACTATATGCATCACAGAATTGAACTAAAGACAATCAAAGTATGCATATTGACATTGAAACTTCGTCTAACGTCCATACACAATATATGAATATTCGTTGAACAATCATGGAACAATATCTGACGACAAGTCGAACTTATTATCCTATGTGCACTTAATTCTTGGATCCTAGGATAATTGACATTTCTGTCCGACGTAAATGTTTCAACACTTTGTCTAAAAGAATTCATCAGGATCAGGACTACGGATGGATCATCATATCCTATACTAATTAATTAGTTAACTTAACTTCTTAATTGAATTAATATCAATAAAATGAAATGTGAGAAAAATGAAATGAAAAACAAAAAAAAGAACGAAATATGAAAAGAAGAAATTATGAAAAGAGAAAATAAATCTCACACAAGTATTAGATTAATATTTTTTTTTTAATGTACCTATACGTTATTTAGTTAGTTAAATTAGATAGTTATTATTCACTAACACTTAACATACACAATTAAGTTAAACTTATATTCGAATTTCTTTCTATTTCTTCTCACTTATTTGTCTTTTCTTCTCTCATAACATCGCGTTACATTAGAATCTTAATAATTTAACTCTTAGTTTAATTAATTAATTTAATTTTAATTAGTCAAATTAATTCCTATATGACATACTAATACGACAGACCTTACTTTAATTTAATTCTATCATTCACTATTGACATTAGACATTTTATTTAGTTGATATAATAATATGCATAATATTGATATATAATATGATTAATGTTAGATGACTATGACAAATAGTTAGTTGACATGACCGCGACACGGTTCTACTCAGAACATCGTCGGCCATATGTCACAATTGTGTTAAATTTTTTTGAAAAATTGTTAAGTCGGATAGATCTTGAAAAAAAATCTATCGATTTTTTTTCCCCGGTGTACAGGGAATTGTTACGGTATATGTTATTAACGCCGTCTGCTAAAGGTTAGCAGACGTGCAATTGTAAGGGTTAAGACATTTAAGATATTACGATAGATGTTTCAATTATTGAACGCTTCATACACGATCGATTATGACGTGTCTAGCGTTGTTTGGGTCATAGTCGGTAACTAGGAGACGCTACCCTTTGTTACTTGACCGCTAAGCTGAATAGCTGCGTTTTCTAACCTTCCAATTCAATGGCATGATATAGCCATTTATATGTGCATTTATGATGGACCAGGGTCAGTCCTAGAACTCTATATGAGAGGAAACTTATGGAGGTTAGTGTTTAACTAGAATCCTCAGAAGGAGGAGAATAATCGTCCAATTCGTATGAAATATTCAGACTCGCAGTCTCACTGTCGGCAGGTAGCCATGTCTGTCTGCGCGTGCATATAGCTGTGATGTTCTGACGACAATACTGCATTGTATCCTTAAACGGACATTGACACGTAAACCAGCAGTCTATGTTATTGATTAATTTATGCATGACTTATACGGACTTATGTTCTGCTCATATTTGAAATGATCATCCTGTGTGTACATGTGATTAAATATTACGGACTCAACCTGAAGGCATTAATTACTTCATTAATGTTGCTGAGTTCAAGTATTACATGTTACTTCTTCATACCATGCTACTGAGTTGTATGAACGCTTCACCCTAATTCGCGTAATGATAAAACAAGCACGATGAACAAGAAATCACTAAAATAACTATACTCAGCACATGATCTTCAACCGGCAAATAACTCAGCAACAATCACCCTATTGTAAGGTTACATAAAGTACAATTATTGGTTAACATATCACCCTGTCACAGTGTGATGAACACAGCTGTGGACTGGCAGTGCTCCGCTGGGGGCGGGTACATAATGTCAGTCGGGTATGAGACGTGTTCTCATACACATAACTTAACAACAGAGACGGCGAGGTCAGCAGGTCAGAGGTGAACGCAAGGGGCGTTCTGATTGGGGCAGTCAAGAGGAGAGCGGAGAGATTTGTGGTCATGATGGCGGACGTGAACTGTCGAGTGGAAGTCGATATTTATTTGTGACAAGATAATGCACTTTGTTATCTGGGATTTTCATTAATGTGTTACACTTTACGGACTATGTATATTGTGGTATCTTTGTGGTGACAAGTATTTAAATACATAAGTCAGAGTTGGGAATACTGATAGTGTTGGTTATTCCTTGAATGTGTTTGACTCCACCCCTCTCTCTCTCTCTCTCGTGTGTAGTATTTCGAGGACTAAGGCATAGGTGTATTGAATACAAAATACTCTGTGTCAGCTGGGGAGCTCGTATTTCGGTCCTCAAGAATGATTATCTTTTCATATGCTGATGAAAAATAGGAAGTATAAATTTGCCACTGGTATGAGTTTCAGTGCAGCGCCAGGTCAGAAATCTATTTTGGGTCACGTACATCGCAGACCTGTTGTCATTCACGCAGTTGTCAGGTACTTTTTTTGAACGCATAAGGACATTTGTGTCGCTTTGCAAGTTGAAGGTAGCTCCAGTTGATAGGCTAAAGTTGTCAGTTAGAGGGATTTACCTTGTAATTCCTGGTTGACGATGAAAATGGTTAGCCTGGTATGAACAGTTGTACGAGAGTGCCAGATCTAACAAAACGTCAGTGCGACATTGAGCACTCCTCTGGGTAAGAAAACGACGCCGTTGTCGGCCAACGTCTGCAGGGTGAACCAAATTGTAGCAGGATCGGTTTCAGGTATATACGATTGTCGGCCAAGCTGAGATGATGAAAATGTTGCTGCTAACTCATGCTTTACGAACAAGTGGATGGTAGCCTTGGTAGCATTTATTTCAGTGTCTGAGTGATCAAGACTACAGGCCGCTGCAGCGCCGTTTGAAAGCCAACAGTGGGACAGTGTTGCCACTATACAGTGTTTACTGGCTCAGGAGACGATGTACCTGTGGAAATTAAGTGGTTGAGTCTTCTTGTGGAACTGGGTGCATGCCAACACTGGAACTGATGCATTACAGTATCAACATTTTACACACAGTCGATACGGAAGTGGCCAGAAGCAGAACAGTACCAGATTTACGTTACGATTGTTGCCTTATACAAAACATTGCAGTCCATCATCACAATCTGTATTGAACTTTTTCTCACGTAGAAGGCTGCATTACACCTATGCAAACGGTATTAACTTTCATGAACTCGTGAGATGTTATTGGAGTGGAGCTGACAAAACCTCACTTTGTGCTG
Organism: Oreohelix idahoensis; assembly: GCA_024509875.1. Lineage (NCBI taxonomy): Eukaryota > Metazoa > Mollusca > Gastropoda > Stylommatophora > Oreohelicidae > Oreohelix > Oreohelix idahoensis. The sequence continues at coordinate 125,603 of JAMPIV010008780.1, read as the reverse complement.
ACGACGGGCTAGCATACTTTTGTGGTAGAACTTTGATGCGAGTGGACTGACTTTTTGCGTGACATCCCTGTGGTATTTCAGTGAAGACAAGGCACTATCGGGAGACAAGCGTGGACTTTGTGCCTTACATGATAGTGCTAGGACCACTCAGGGGTCATCCTAATGGACAATATTTGTAACTTTATGTAACTTTGTAACGTGTTGTTCGTTGTGGACCATTGGATCATTAGTGACTAGTGTGCTGGGGATATCAACGTCATCATCAGGAACCCAGACCTTCAGAGATCATCAATTTAATTGATTTATAGTTAATTTTCCTAATGTAGTATTATTGTTATTATATATTATTTGACACTTATTTTTCTTCTAGTACCTTTCTACTTTATAATACTATATAATTAGTAATCATTCTCTGGTGACCTCTTTTACATTTGGTTGGTGAATACGTCATCCAGCTGGTGTGGTGTTGCAACATACTACCTTTGGTCACTTCATTGTCTGTTGTAGGTTTTTGTTGTGTCTTCGTAGAAGTATAATTTTGGTGTCATTTAGTTGTTGGGTGGGTTTAGGATTTTCTCTTTTGCATTGCGGTAAGAGATTGTGCTAAACTGTTCTGTAGGACTGTTGCTGGGTGAATTGTGTGCTGTAGCACGGGCACATGGAGTTGACCCTATTGGCTGCCCTGCATAATTCACGTTGCACATTTTAGTGTATTAGTGGTGCAGGTCTTGTTTGTTTGCACGGTGTCATATTTGTAATAGTGTCTCTTCGTCATGTTTAATTGGAGTATTCTCTTGTATTTTTCTTACTATCATGTACATACGTTAATTTCCCAAACTCTTGTTTTCATTTGTTAACAGCTACGGTTTGTAATTAGACATCTGCTGCTGTCTGAGTGTATTTTTTTTCTTATTCCACCGTACTGTTGTGTTCGTTCGTATAGTAAGGTCATCTAAATCACCTTCATTAGTGTCAACATTGTTTGTATTTTTGTTTGTTTTGTCTTAGTGAAGTGTATCTCAATTTCAATTCCAATACCTATAGCATAAGAGTAGGTTGTGTATTTTTGCTTGTGTAAACGTAGTTCTTTTTTTGGTTGAGAATCACATGTATGTTTATGCCATTAATTATATTGCAGTGAGGTTTGGTTACACTGTTTAAATATTAAGGGTGTCATGGGTACAGCAAGTTGTGCTGTTGAATAACTTCACATAATAATACGGAATACACCCATTCTCTGTGTCAACCCTAATGTAAGTTACATAAAGTACAAGGAATGGCTAATGTATCACTCTAGTCTAAGGTTACATAAAGTACAAGGAATGGCTAATATATCACCATAGTGTAAGGTTACATGTTGTTGTTCGTCCATCACGGGTGATGATGACCACTCTGTTCATCCAATTATTAGGAATATGTTAGATTACTCTATGGGTACGAAGGTGACTGATGAGCCCGATGCGGGCCTTGAAAGATCTCGGACAGTGTGGGCAGGGAATGTTTACTTCATGTGAAAATACATAAGGTTACATAAAGTACAAGGAATGGCTAATGTATCACCAAGTGTAACGTTACATAGAGTACAAAGAATGGCTACTGTATCACCCTAGTGTAAGGTTACATAAAGTAAAAGGAATGGCTAATATATCACCAAGTGTAAGGTTACATAGAGTACAAAGAATGGCTACTGTATCATCCTAGTGTAAGGTTACATAAAGTACAAGGAATAGCTAATGTATCACCATAGTGTATGGTTACATAAAGTACTATGATTGTCTAATGTATCACTCTAGTGTAATGTTTCAAAAAATACAATTATGTGCAAATGTATTACCCTAGTGTAAGGTTACATAAAGTACAAGGAATGGCTACTGTATCACCCTAGTGTAAGGTTACATAAAGTACAATGCTTGTCTAATGTATCACCCTAGTGTAATGTTAGATCAAATACAATTATTGGCTAATGTACCACCCTAGTGTAAGGTTACATAAAGTACACAGAATGGGTAATGTAATACCCTAGTGCAAGGTTACATAAAGTACAAAGTATGTGTGATGATATACATTGATACACCGATCCCATTTGTAGTATTTGTATCGTTAAAATAATGCATTAAAAAAATTTAGTGGAGTTGTGAGGTTTCGTTTTTGCCCACGCCAGCAGGCATATGGATTTTATCCGACAGTAACGGAGAATAAATAATACTATCTTTCCCTAACGTCCTTGAGACTATTTAGAGCCTTGGGACTAGATCAATCCGGTTTTCATCTGGAGGGAGGGAGAGAGGAGCGACAGACAAGTGATACTTCAACACAAATTTGTAAGCGAACGCGCGTAGTATTGTTAGGCAGGTTTGAATAAAAAAGCGGAAAAGCCACATGCATGCCGCTTAATATAATCACATCGTGGGACAGGTATAAACACACAGACAGCGCATGGCCTGCCAAATATTACAGTTTATGACGTAACAGACTAGTGGTTTCAGTTTGGACAGAGGGTGAAAGGGGTAAAAGAGGGAGTATGTATAGAAAAGTTAGAAATTTCCGAATATTCTGGAAAATATATGGACTTCTTTATTACAAGGGATATGTCCATAAAACGTGGTTAGTTAGATAGAATATCTTCTCCTGAGTAATAATATGTTTTAAAATACAAATTCCTCCAGATAATACTAAAGATATGGTCATAGTACTAGATAGTCACAGACGCATTGACGAACAGACCCTCGTTTTTGCATTCACTATCGGGTACACTTTTTTGCACGCGTTGTTGAAAAGAAGCAGAAGAGGGAGGGTCAAAGTCCAAAGGGGGAAATCTAGGAGTAAGTGAGAGGAAAATGTATTAGGCCAAAAGCAAGTCTATTCTTAACTAACGCCAAGATCGGAAGGACCGACAGACAGAGGTACCCCGAAATAGGGCTGTACTTTTGGCTTTTTTTTCAAATTCAAGTCAGAATTGGGAATCGTCCGATCTCATTGGCCAACACATTTAACATTACTGAAAAATTTGACGGCTCGACGCCATTTGCCCTAATTCTGTCCCTGAAGCAGGACTTTTGAGAGTCTGTGAAGTGTGACGTGCCTTATTATTATATATTATTAAAGTAAAGCATAAGAGGGCGTCATAGTCCAGCACGTCTGAAGTTGCGCCAAATCAACGTACCTGTGGTGTTTTTCTTGAATTTGTGGTAAGACAGAAATTATTAAATATTTTATTTAAAAATGTGAGTGTGAGATACTGCCATTTACAAAATATTACGACTGTAAGTACCTAGGTCCTTAGCCGATTTCTGCAGGGCTTAGAAGTTGATTTATCATTTGATAAGCTACCAGAGAGATAAACCTAAAATATTTAAATAGGTTGTCACCAGGAATCATATCACCTATCATGTTGTATGGAAAAAAATCATTGATAATGGCAGAGGTGTTGCAGCCATTAGAGGAGAGGAATGTGAAACTGGTGCTACTTTTTACATCATTTATGTGGATGAGCTGGGGTTGGTCAGAGAGATCAGACCCAGGTCTTTTGTTTTAAATATATTATTGTTTGTAAAATTGGTGGATTAGATATTGTGTTAAGACCAAACATAATTTTCTTGTTGCAGGGTTTCTTTGTCTGGCACTGTGCTAGTGCCAGATGTTCTGAAGTGAACGACTCTGTACGAGAGTGGATGTGTCTCTAGTGGTACAAGCTTCCTACCACTGGAGTAGCAATATTGATACACGATGCCTATCATATTACCTCAGAACAAGTGAGGCAGTGGCCGTTGGCCAGGAAAGGACAACTAAAACTATTTTTATCGTCACAGGCCAGATAAGTACATCAGACCTGGCCTGCGGAAATTCATCAACTTCTCCACCCACTTAAAATTTGAACTGTACTTGTACTAAAAACTTTTCCACCAATACTCATGTATACCGATAAAATAAACTTTGTGAAATAAAAGACCGGGTATGATGTAAACAACCCGACCCTCCATCCAGCACTATTTAAGAAGAATTATAGGTTTAGTAACAACATTATTAGATTTTAAAGTATATGTATGGACAGTTCGTCCTTTTTGGTTTAATTAACTTGAGTATCTGTATATCTATATATATATATATATATATATATATATATATATATATATATATATATATATATATATATATAGATTTCGTTTGAGTTGACAGTCCTGACCAAAAGAATATTAGGTTCAGGACTAATAAAATTGTAAAAAATAAATTTTAATATCAAAACTTAAAACCCAGTGTTAGTCAAGTTGATCATAGACTTTAATATTTGTGAGTGTTTTGTGTCTTGGTTCACCATCACACCACAATTTCAATACCCTAGACATTAGACGTAGCTATCAGACATACTAGTCAAAAATAAGTCTGAGTGAGATCTTAGGGTGGTAGCAGAAAGGTTCTCTGAGAACACACCTCTTCAATTGTTATACTCAGGGGCCTTCAAAGCCTGACCTCACTCAGTTACAATATCAACATAACACCAACATTCATAACATCTAAATTCACCATATATATTGGGTAGCTCGCTCCGGGATTTAAATTTATCACATATATTGGGGTCTCCTGTCCCGGGATTTAAACCTATCATTTTGTATAGAAATTCAATATTGTATTACTATTGTCCCTAAAGAGTAAAGATATCCAAATATAAAAATAAAAGTAAGTTAGGGTGGAAGTTAATATTTGATGAATTGTCACGGCCAGTAATTAATTAATTAATTTTAGTGGTACTTTGGTTGTTAGAGTTTTAAATTGGTCTTAGTATATTATTTGATTTGATTAAGACAGGATGGCTGACTTGGCCAAATTTAGATCGGCTGCTCTGCTGGCTGCAAAAGAGATGGGTACGGATGGACCACAGCTGGTCCAATATGTAACCTCAGAGGTTGATAAATTTATTGAAAGAGATAGGGAAGATAGGAAGTTAGAGGCAGAAAGAAAGTTAGAGGCTGAGAAAGAAATTAAAAGGTTGCAGATTGAGGCTGACAAAGAGGCTAGGGCATTGGAGGCGGAAAGGGAGGCTGAAAAAAAGCGGCTCCAATGTGAAGAAAAGAAATTGGAGGCTGAGGCTAAGAAATTGGAGGCTGAAAAAGAAGAGAAGAGGATGAAGATGGAGGCTGAGGAAAGAAAACAGGCTGCAGAAAGGGAAGCAGAAAAAGAGGAGAAGAGATTACAGAGGGAGCACGAGTTACGACTAAGGGAGTTGGAATTTCAAGGCCATGCTCCTGAAGGTGGTAACAGCCCGTCTACCTCCGATGCCACTGCTAGTCAGGGAGCCTCAATCTCCGCCATGGGGTTCCATTTAGACCATTTTGTTGAGAGGGATGATGACATTGAATCATTTTTAAGCAGATTTGAGGTTTTAGCCACCACTTATGGGCTGGAAAAGGAGAGATGGAGTCTTAAGTTATCCCAGGGTCTTAGGGAACATCTTATGAAGTGTTTGCAAAGATGAGTAAAGACGACCAAGACAATTATGACATGTTAAAGCAGGCTCTGTTATTAAGATATGAAAAGAATGGTGAATTTTATCGTAAGAAGTTTAGAAATGCCAAGCTTTTGTCTGGGTAGACATACCACCAATTTTCTGTCAGACTGGAAACATATTTGGAGAAATGGACAGCTATGGGGAAGACCCAAGATCTTAAAGAGATGATCATGATAGGGCAATTAAGAGAGTCCATGGCTCCAGACCTGAGAAAGTTTCTCATGGAACAAGGTGCAGAGAGGTTGGGTGAGGAACTTAATGTCGCTGAGAGGTATCAGGCGGCCCAGGCAAAAGTAGCTTGCACTAAAAAGAAGCATGTAGATAACTATAGGGCCCCACCAAAAGATCAGGGTAACAAAGGTAAGCCCAACTTTGATAGGCCACGAAATGATTATCGAAATAGAAACCCACAGTTCAATGACCAAAAATATAATGAAAGAAAACCTGTTAACAAAGAAAAAAGGTGGTGTAAATGGTGTTAGAGGGACAATCATGACACCAAAGTTTGTAATAGGAAACCTTCAAACTTTGCTGCAATGAAAACGGGGAATCAGGGATTAAAGGTCAAACTTACTGGACAGCAGGAACCTTATCACCCCCCAGTTTGTGAGGATGTTGTATGTAACGGGGTCACCATAAGGTGCCTTTATGATACAGGTTTAGATTTTGATTCTGTCGTGAGGGCTAGCCTAGTGAACCCAGGTCAGTATACCACAGAAACAGTGGAGATACAAAGGGCGACTAAGAAAATAACACTCATGACACTTCCCATCGCAAGGATAACTGTGAAAACTCGCTATGTGGAAGGAGAAATCAGAGCAGCAGTGATAGATGAACCAATCTACCCCCTGATATTGGGGTGTAGATATGTCTTCCTGGGGAATCCCAAGAGACCTGTGATTATGGCAACAGTGCAGACCAGATCACAGTCAAAGCAGGAAGAAGGTGATCCTATAAATACTCATCCAGAGAAGATGAGGAAGGCGCAGGCTGAGGATTGGTCACTCAAGCCATGTTTTTAAAAAATGCCCAAATGTCACACACCTCCAAGCAAGGGAGATTACTATATGAAGAAAACATTGTTATATAGGAAGGCTGGAACTGGATCCAATGGTCACGGACAGTTGGTACTTCCCAAGGCATATAGGGCAGATGTAATAAGGAGCTTACATGTTGGAAAAGATGGGGACCACGAGATAGTAGGTACCATCTGCCAAAAAGTTTCTAAATATTATTATTGGCCAGATGTAAAGATAGTTATTGAGAATTTTGTAGAAGCCTGCGGCATATTTCATGAGGGAACACCCACAAGTGGGGAAAATAATAATCAGGACCTAGAAACGCCACGGGGCAAATTTAGGCCTGAAAATAAAAATAATTATAATAAAGTAGACACAGTGGAATGGGAACCCCCTTTTCACACACATTCTTCAATTGAATTTGTTAGAATGGCCACTATGCGGCGAGTACAAAGAGTGAGTCTACCCCAGAATAAGCCGACAATCCCTCGGTCGGAATTATGTGAACTGGAGGAAGATAAAAGAGAGAGAAGATCTCACAAGGAAATTAAAGTGGGGAGAAAACCCCAGGAAACGAATTGGTAGTGAACGATTTGTGAGTGATGATAAAAGGAAGAAAAGTCTTCACCACAAGGCTTCCAATGTAAGCGACCATACAGGTGTCATGGAAAATAAGTCAGCAAAATTAAAGGTCCATATGTAACCTTGTTAAGGACGTGGACATATGAGAAGGCAGAAGAGACTGTTACCTCATCAGATCAATATGTGAACGAGCTGACCACTCGTCTTAAAACTGGCTGGAAACTTGCTAATGATAATCTCAGTCAAGCCAGAAAAATACATGCTGCATATTTTAATAAGACAGCGAAGGATAGAGAACTAGCTGTGGGAGAGAAGGTGATTCTTCTAATACCCGGCAGCAGTAACAAGTTGCAAATAGGATGGAAAGGTCCATATACAGTTCTAGAGAAGGTGTCTAGAACAAATTATAAAATTGACAAGAAGGGGAAAGAGAAAATCTATCATGTGAACCTTCTAAAGAAGTATCTGGACAGACAAATCCAAGAAGGAACACCTTTACTGACCTTAGCTATCGCAACGAGAATGAAAAAGGAACCACTTACTTCCCACGAGTACCCCTTAAAACCATGTGAAACACCATCACAGGTGAAAGTCAGTAAGCACCTGCCTGTTCAAAAGGTTCTGATTGAACATACAGACGTGTTAACGGATAAGCCGGGGCACACCAATTTGTTGGAATACGATATGAAGTTAATAGACCCAACACTCATCTGTATGAGAGCCTATTCTATTCCTTTTGCTAAGGAGAAAGCTTTGAAAGAGGAGATAGAGTATTTGTTGAAAGAGGGGATTATTTCTCACAGTGAATCTCCTTATAGCTCTTGTGTGGTTTTGCTGAGAAAACCCTCTGGGGAACATCGTCTGTGCATAGATTACAGAAAACTGAATGCTGTCACAGAAAATCAGGTGGATCCATTGCCAGACACTACTCAACTATTTGCCAGGCTGAACAGACACAGAAAGATGTGAGATCTTTTGTGTCGTTGTGGGGATTTTATCAAAAGTAAATTAAAAATTTTAACTCTATATGTGCTCCTTTGACTGATTTAACCCGTAAGGGACTGTTGAGGATTGTTTCATGTTAACAGGCATTTGGATTTGTCGACGATCCGAATGACTGTATCATGGAACATCTCAAACGAATAGAGATATATCTCATCGACCGATGTCGATGATTGTTGCATGTGTGCAGGCATTTGAGTTTGGCCGACTCGAATTGCTGCACCATGGAACATCGCAATTGAATATATATTAACGACATAGTATGCATATCTCTATGCATGACGCGTATATCTTGGTAACATAATTCGACTTGTGGGTTTTGACCCTAACGGCAGTGTGTTTCAGAAGTGTGGCATCGCCACTATGATATGTGTGGTATAACCACTTCAAAATGTGTGGCATTGTCCACTTAAGGGATGTGTGTGGCTGGGAAGCCAATTGAGCAGTGTATTTCGTGGATCAAACGTAAGTCGCCTCGTTACTAACGCAGTTTGTATATTTATGGCAGATTAGCCTAGCGTGGTATGCCAAAGGAACATTGTATTACTAGCAACAGTAGTAAGACTAGTACAGATAAATATTATATAGCTAGCGGCAGACGTAAGCCTAGTGTAACTGGATATTAGACGACTAGCAGTAGACGTAAGCCTAGCGTAAGAAGTATATTGAAAAAAACTAGGATAAGTAGATTGCAAAACTATTGTAAAACTAGCGACGGGAGTAAGTCTAGTTAGCCTCTGAATTTATGCCAAAGGACAGTGGCCGGAAAAAAGGAACTGACCGCTAACCAAAAGTCTAGATAGACATTAATGAACATGTGCTTTTAATGAAAGAACAAGGACTCTTGCAATACGTACATGAATGTGATGTGAACTATGTCTCCATGTAGTTGTGTCCGCTCATGGAATGATATTATTTAATTAAAATGTTTTGAGTCGTCGAATCCTGGTCTTATCAACTGACGTATTCTGAGTTGAGTTAAATACTGTTTATATTCAACTATAATGACCAGTGACACTTAATGCCTGAACACGCTGCATCTCACACTGCTAATATTATTAATAAGACAAGAGACTAATACAGGTCAGTCAATATTCATATCTTTAATATGAGACATGTTCAGCTATCAATGCATCACACGGGTTAATACAGACAATATCGATACCAACGAAGAGTATTACGGAATCCTATAAAAGTGATATAAGAACCCGAGGGACTTTGACTCTAGGAACAGAATACGCATCCGACATCTTGGTCATCCTCAACATACTAGGAGTCATAGCACCCGTAACATACTGGTGTCAGAAGCGTCTGGATTTCGTGAATACTAAGACCCCCCCATCAAGTATCGAAGAAAGTTGAATTGACGATGAACGTTTGAAAGTAAGATCATTCATGCTATCCAAGCTGGCAACTGTAATGCGCATGTCAGTAAGTGACGTCACGGTATCGATGCCGTCACCGCTAGCAGACAACATCGCCTGAGAATATCTTGTTTTTCATCCACCTCAAGAGACTGAACCATACTGATAGAACAGAAGTCTTCCATTCTAGAACCTGAACCAGTGGACATGTATTTCTTCATCAAAACCATCTAAGGCTGCAACGCAGATCGATTGAAGAAGCTACGTTCGAAGACCGGCAATACTTTCAAACGGTTCTACTACGAAGGTCAAGGTCTGCTATCAATGGACTTCAGCTGTTGACTACACTTGTGTGGAACTAGGATTAGATTTACATGCACTCATGTATTTCTCAGAGGGACAGATAAACAGATAAGTTCTTAATTTTACTTAGGCGCTTGAACATTGTCATACTGTCCTTGAATTAGCTTTGGTCTACAGTTCATCATCACTTTGCTTACTTTTCTACTTATCATCTGTGTTCCCCATTCATGTTTATCCGTATATTTGTATATTCGTCGGGTAGGAAGGAAAGGGCTTAATATTGGCTGGAATTTTCCCAGGAAAACTTCAGTGAATGTTAACGTCTATTAGGTTCTCATGCTTATACTAGCTGACTGAGGATCTGACTGATTAATTTTTTCTTTTGAGTCAGGAAATAAATGTTTCTTCAGTTCGCAGAATAACCATATTTTGGTGTATTTAGTAGTTTCGTCATGTAGATTACGTCATCATTATTTGCATAACCTCATTTCAGTACTGTTAACAATTGTTTTCGTGTGTTTTCTAAAATTTCTTTGTCTACACGTTAGTTTAAGACGACCTGTCTCGTTATATTTTTTGTGATGTCATTTCTTCACTTCTTTTACTGATTACTCTGTATAAGTCTCCCTTATTTACTTTATAATTGTAAATTCTTGTCGCATAACTGAGAAATCATTTCATTGTAATATTCGTTTGATTGTTTTCATTTTCCTTTGTCACCTGTTCTTGTAACTTGTTTATTATTGATTAATATATTCATGTACATAACATATTGAGTTCTTTATCCTAGTGTATATTAGAGACTATTGAAAGTACTCAAAAACCTATTATCATGTCTACACTAGAGGATTTCATCAACATTGGAAAGAATTATGGGAAATCAGGATCTGAACGTAAAATTTATGCGGAGACCAAATTTGAAGAACATTTATCGCGTCTTGAAAGAATAGAACAACGCGACGCTACTAAACGAGCAGAAGAACTTAGGAAGTTGGAATTGGCCCATGAAAAGGAGAAAATGGAAAACGAAATGGCTCAACAAGAGAAAGACAGAGAGCAAAAAGATAAAGAAAGAGAATTTAAGGAAAAAGAAATGGCTCAAAAGGAAAAAGAAATGGAGTTAAGAAGAATGGAACTTCTTCAACTAGACCAGGCACATAAAAATGCCATGGAGCTTGAGTCATTAAGACTTCATGCAGAAAAGGAAAAAGTGTTGGAATTGGCTAAAGTGCAGTCAGAGCAGGCTAAGACCTCAGCGGGTACGAATGTTTTCTACCCGAAGTTAAAAATGCCTAATTTTGATCAATCTCGTGATTGCATTGTCTCTTTTTTATCTAGGTTCTTCATGAAAGTTACCGCCTTGAACATACCCAAGGAAAGATGGAGCAGTCTTTTACTTGATTTTTTGACTGGTGACTCACTTAAATGTTTCATGAGTCTGGATGAAAAGAGTAGAAACGATTTCGATGTCGTAAAAGAGGTATTACTAAGACGTTTCCAGGTAACTGAGCCTGGATTCAGAGATCGTTTTCATGCGGCTAAGCCAAGTAAGGATGCAGATTTTGGCGAATTCATTGCATCTATTAAGCATTTTTTTAGCAGGTGGATTGATCTCTCTGGTATTAATAAAAATTATGAAGGTATAATAGATCTCATGCTGCGAGATAAAGTTTTATCCGCATGCAGTACCGAATTAGAAGCATTTTTACAAGAAAGACATCCTAATTCTATCGATGAGTATGAAAAACTCGGAAGACAATATCAGACCGCACATTAGAATAAAGATGTTCATAGATCATCTATTCAAGATCCTTTGCCTGTATGCGCGGCACACCATGATCACAGACCTCGATCGAAGAGCTTTGATGGACGTTATCGTTCAGATTGTTATCAATCCGACCGAGGTTTTTATAACTTTCGTCGTCATCGCTCTCCTTCGAATTTATATCGACGAGGTTATAGAGGAAATTCACTTCATGATCGTGGGTATCACAGAGGCAGGGATTATGATGATTCACATCAGAAAGGATATTATAAACAGAGATCATCATATGGTAGAGATGCCAGGAAGGATGACTCTACTGATTTTTATTATAGCAATAAAAAGTCAGTCAATAATAACAAAGGTAATGCCAGATCTCCGTCGAGAGACAAAAGTAAACATAGACATGCAAATAATTGCAGTGTCAAAAAGGAGAAAGGTAATGATGATGATGATCATGCGAATGCATGTATGGTAATGAATGACACCTGTTATGAGTGTCAATCAAAAAACAGATTAAAGTCTAAAATTACACTTGATTGTGGTCATTGTATGCCTACAATGTCGGCGTGTGTAAATATGGGTTATCTTACATTTTATCCAGGAATATTGGATGGGAAGATAGTGAAAGTTTTACGTGACACGGGCTGTTCCACGATAGGCATAAAGCACTCGCTTATCGAGCCCTCTGCTTTTACAGGCAAATCAGTTAAGTGTGTCACATTGGGAGGGAATATAGAAACGTTCCCTGTGGCACGAGTATACATTGATACTCCTTTTTACACAGGCACTGTTTATGCCTGCGGCCTGAGAGCGCCCATCACTGAGATTATTATTGGAAACATACAAGGAGTTAAAGATTGCACTCCTGAGGAGATTGCAATGTGGGTTGAATCTCACTCACAGGTGGGGAATGCTGTTGTAACGAGAGCACAACAGTTAGCTACAGACATGGCTACACCACCTACTCCAATAATAGATACACTTATGTCTCAAGTTGGCACTGTTACACCATCTGTTTTTGCAGAAAAACAAAAAAGTGATCCAACATTACAAGGTTTGTTTACTCGAGCAGATAAAAAAACCATTAAACACACAGGAGTGGCTAGACAGTGGTTTAAGATAAAGAAATCTATACTCACTAGATACTTTGATAATGGCAAAACAATCATACATCAAGTAGTAGTTCCTAAGGAATACAGACCATTGGTCCTACAAACAGGTCATGATTCCCCTATGGCAGGTCATATGGGGATCAAAAGAACATTGTTTCGTATTACGTCACAATTTTATTGGCCTGGGGTTAACAAAGATACAAAGTTGTACTGCAGATCTTGTACAACATGCCAAGGTATAGCACGTAAGGGCAGGTTCCATACGGCACCCTTACAAATTACAGACGTGCCTGAAAGACCTTTCAAAAAGATTGCAGTAGATATAGTGGGTCCTTTATCAATTACTTCAAATAATGGATTTCGTTATATTTTAACTTGCGTAGATCTTTGCACGCGTTGGCCAGAAGCCATACCGTTGAAAACCATCACGACTGCATCTGTGTCTGATGCATTATTTTCAATATTCTGTCGGATCGGTTTTCCGGAGGACATTTTGTCAGATCAAGGATCACAATTTACGTCCAATATTATGAGGGATTTAGAATCCATGTTATCTGTTCACCACTCGTTTTGTAGTGCCTATAGGCCCCAATCAAACGGTGTGTGCGAGCGCTATAATGGTACTCTAAAACAGATGCTATCTAAGATAACTGAGGAATGCCCTCGTGAATGGGACCGGCTCCTTCCGGCTGCCCTGTTTGCTTTTCGCGAGGTGCCTCATGAAAGCACGGGATGGTCCCCGTTCGAATTGGTTTATGGTTCGAATCCTCGCGGACCAATGATGATACTCAAGGATTTGTTGGTTGGAGCATCAATTGATACACCCACTCGAAACAGCTACGAGTTGGTTATTGATCTCAGACAGCGAATCATAGATGCGTGCACTCATGCATCCAAGAGTATAAAATCGGCTACTCAAAGATCAAGATTATTACATAATCAAAAGAGAACATTAAGATTCTTTAAACCAGGTGAAAATGTTTGGTTATTATTGCCTCATAACGATAATAAATTACTAATATCATGGCAAGGTCCATTTGACATTATCAAACAAGTCACAGATGTTGACTATTCTGTGAACGTTAGAGGTAAAATCAAAACCTTTCATATCAACATGCTAAAATTAGCAGTTGAAAGACCACAGGAATTAATTCCTGTCATTAACTCTATTATTGATTCTTCACATCAAGCTGCTTCTTTTGCAGTTGTTCATGAGGAAGATACCACGTCATCTATTCCTTTACACTTCCAATAGCCTTCCTTGCAATTATCGGAATCTTGGAAGGACGTGACTATTTCTTCTTCATTATCTTCTTCACAACAATGTCAGGTTCGGGATATTCTTATGTCTTTCGATGATGTTCTCACCGATCTTCCAGGTCAGACATCACTTATATCCCATGACATTATTCTTACTGACTATCAACCTATCAAACTTAGACCCTATCCTATATCTTTACACCACAAAGATAGGGTAGAGAAAGAGTTAAAAGAGATGATACGCTTAGGTGTAATATCTCCTTCGGAATCACCATATGCATTCCCAATGGTGATTGTTAAGAAGAAGGATGATTCTTTGCGTATATGTATTGATTTTAGCCGACTGAACAAAATTACAATCACAGATGGTGAGCCTATGCCTCATTTAGATGATCTTCTATCAGAATTATCTAACGCTACTTTCTTTAGCAAATAAGATCTTTCTAAAGGCTACTGGCAAATTCCTCTTGCCGAACATGCTAAGCCATACACAGCCTTAACAACTCCATTTGGTCTGTTCCAATGGAATTACATGTGTTTTGGTTTAGTAAATGCACCAGCGACGTTTGTGCGCATGATGTGCCGTCTTCTTGGCGATCGTAAAGATGTCATCACATACATCGATGACATCTGCTTATTTCATGACTCGTGGGAAAACCACATTGAGTGTTTAACTTCTCTTCTCCATACGTTACGTATACACGGTTTGACTGTGCGACCTTCAAAGGTCCAAATAGGTTGTCAGGAAATTTCTTTTCTTGGTCACCGCATATCCTGACGACAATACAGTCAAAAGAATTCTAGAGATTTCTACCCCTTCAACTAAGAAGCAGGTTAGAAGCATTTTGGGCTTGATTAACTATTACCATAAGTTCATCCCGCATTTCGCTCAAATATCTACTCCTTTGTCCGCACTGTTGGCCAAAGATAGTCCTAATAAGGTACGTTGGGAACCAGATTGCGAAAGCGCTTTGGTAACAAGTAAGAAATTATTTAGTAATGCACCTATTTTGTTATTTCCGAATATACGTATTCCATTCATACTTCAATCAGGTGCCTCAAGTTACTCAATGGGTGGATGTTTGATGCAATGTTATAAGGAAACACTCCATACATGTTTCTATATGTCAAGAAAACTGACTTCAGCTGAACAGAAATATGCGACAGGCGAACGTGAACTCCTGTCGATGGTCTGGTGCCTGGAGAAGCTTTCGAGATACCTCATCGGCACGCACTTTTTTATCATGACAGACCACAGCCCTCTTACGTACTTAACATCTAGAACAATGCGTAACTCTAGAATACACCGATGGTACTTGTTGATTCAAGAATTTTCGTTTACGATTCTGCCTATTGCTGGAAAAGACAATAACTTGGCGGATCTTCTATCGCGCAACTTCTCTGAGAAAAAAATGAATTAACTCTTTAGTTACCATTTTGAGAAGTGCTATTATTATTGTTACGAAATTTATTGTGTGTACTTAATGAGTATGATGGTTATAAGTGGATAGTACTAATACTAATATAATCGAGAGACGAGCGTCTTCTCCACCACTATCATACGTGCCACAAGTGTCACGTTTGGAAGTGAGGGGGATGATGTTGAGGATTGTTTCATGTTTACAGGCATTTGGATTTGTCGACGATCCGAATGACTGTATCATGGAACACCTCAAACGAATAGAGATATAGACATCATCGACCGATGTCGATGATTGTTGCATGTGTGCAGGCATTTGAGTTTGGCCGACTCGAATTGCTGCACCATGGAACATCGCAATTGAATATATATTAACGACATAGTATGCATATCTCTATGCATGACGCGTATGTCTTTGTAACGTCATTCGACTTGTGGGTTTTGACCCTAACGGCAGTGTGTTTCAGAAGTGTGGCATCGCCACTATGATATGTGTGGTATAACCACTTCAAAATGTGTGGCATTGTCCACTTAAGGGATGTGTGTGGCTGGGAAGCCAATTGAGCAGTGTATTTCGTGGATCAAACGTAAGTCGCCTCGTTACTAACGCAGTTTGTATATTTATGGCAGATTAGCCTGGCGTGGTATGCCAAAGGAACATTGTATTACTAGCAACAGTAGTAAGACTAGTACAGATGAATATTATATCGCTAGCGGCAGACGTAAGCCTAGTGTAACTGGATATTAGACGACTAGCAGTAGACGTAAGCCTAGCGTAAGAAGTAGATTGCTAAACTATTGTTAAACTAGCGACGGGAGTAAGTCTAGTTAGCCTCTGAATTTATGCCAAAAGACATTGGCCGGTAAAAGGAACTGACCGCTAACCAGAAGTCTAGATAGACATTAATGAACATGTGCTTTTAATGAAAGAACAAGGACTCTTGCAATACGTACATGAATGTGATGTGAACTATGTCTCCATGTAGTTGTGTCCGCTCATGGAATGATATTATTTAATTAAAATGTTTTGAGTCGTCGAATCCTGGTCTTATCAACTGACGTATTCTGAGTTGAGTTAAATACTGTTTATATTCAACTATAATGACCAGTGACACTTAATGCCTGAACACGCTGCATCTCACACTGCTGATATTATTAATAAGACAAGAGACTAATACAGGTCAGTCAATATTCATATCTTTAATATGAGACATGTTCAGCTACCAATGCATCACACGGGTTAATACAGACAATATCGATACCAACGAAGAGTATTACGGAATCCTATAAAAGTGATATAAGAACCCGAGGGACTTTGACTCTAGGAACAGAATACGCATCCGACATCTTGGTCATCCTCAACATACTAGGAGTCATAGCACCCGTAACAGGGACATCCTGATAAAATTGTTTGGTCCGCACAGTGTGAATTGTCTTACCAGGAGTTAAAGGAAAAACTCACTAGCAAGCCTATTTTAAAATTGCCTGATTTGACTCAAGAATTCATGGTAAGAACGGACGCAAGCAATGTGGGCCTGGGAGCCACTTTGTTACAAAGGTCCGCTTCGCCAAATGGGGAACTGAACCCAGTCGCTTATGCTAGCCGCAAGTTGAACAAAGCGGAACAAAACTACTCAACAAGCGAAAAAGAATGTCTAGCTCTAATCTAGGCTATAAAAAAGTTCCAGATCTATCTCTATGGTAGGACATTCGTGGTCCAAACGGATCATCAGCCCCTCGTATTCTTATCACAGGCCATGCATTAAAATGCTCGTTTATTAAGGTGGTCGTTGTTCATACAGCCTTATTCATTCACAATTGAATACATTCCCGGGTCACAGAATGTGGGTGCAGATTTCTTGAGTAGGCATCCTGTTGACGAAGATCAGAGTATTCACAGGCCTATTGATCAAATGTGATCTGTGTGTATCACTGATTATGAACTTGCATCAGTGCATGTTCTTAAGTAGGGAGATGTGTGATGATATACATTGAAACACCGATTCCATTTGTAGTATTTGTATCGTTAAAATAATGTACAAATAAAATTTAGTGGAGTTGTGAGGTTTCGTTTTCGCCCACGCCAGCAGGTATATTGATTTTATCCGACAGTAACGAAGAATAAATAATACTATCTTTCCCTATCGTCCTTGAGACTATTTAGAGCATTGGGACTAGATCAATCCGGTTTTCATCTGGAGGGAGGGAGAGAGGAGCGACAGACAAGTGATACTTCAACACAAATTTGTAAGCGAACGCGCGTAGTATTGTTAGGCAAGTTTGAATAAAAAGGCGGAAAAGCCACATGCATGCCGCTTAATATAATCACATCGTGGGACAGGTATAAACACACAGACAGCGCATGGCCTGCCAAATATTACAGTTTATGACGTAACAGACTAGTGGTTTCAGTTTGGACAGCGGGAGAAAGGGGGTAAAGATGGAGTATCTATGTTTTAAAATACTAATTCCTCCAGATAATACTGAAGATATTGACAAAATACTATATTGGTTCGTACGGACTGACGGACAGACCCTCGTTTTTGCATTTACTAATGGTGACAATTTTTTGCACGCGTTGTTGAAAAGAAGCAGAAGAGGGAGGGTCAAAGTCTAAGAGGGTACATGTAATCTGATTGAGGGGGAGTTTGAAAGGGAGAGAGATATTATTGGGTGGCTCAAACTGAATATTGTTTTAGTAGTGTTAGGCCCAAAAGCAAGTCTATTTTTAACTAATGCCAAGATCGGACGGACCGACAGACAGAGGTACCCCGAAATTGGGCTGTACTTTTGGCTTTATTTTTCAAATTCAAGTCAGAATTGGGAATCGTCCGATCTCATTGGTCAAAACATTTAATATTACTAACAAAATTGACGGCTCGACGCCATTTGCACTAATTCTGTCCCTGAAGCAGGACGCTTGAGAGTCTGTGAAGTGTGACGTGCCTTATTAATATATATATATATATATATATATATATATATATATATATATATATATATATATATATATATATATATATATATATATATTTATTTATTTATTTATTTATTTATTTATTTATTTATTTATTTATTTATATATATATATATATATACATATGTATATATATATATATATATATATATATATATATATATATATATATTAGTAAAGCATAACAGTGCGTCATAGTCCAGCCAGCAGCACGTCTGAAGTTGTGCTAAATCAACGTACCTGTGGTGTTTTTCTTGAATTTGTGGTAAGACCGAAATTATTAAATATTTTATTTAAAAATGTGAGTGTCAGATACTGCCATTTGCAAAATATTACGACAGTAATTACATAGTCGAGGTCCCTAGCTGACTTCTGCAGGGCCTAGAGGTTGGTTTATCTTATAATAAATTACCAGAGATGTAGAATACACATGTTTTCTTAGGTGGTCAAGTGGAAACATATCAGCCACCTTATTTTATGGAAAAAAGAGATTAATGATAGTATTGCAGATGCAGTGCAGCCACTAGAGGAGAGGAATGTAGAAAAACTGGTGCTACTTGTTCCATCATGTATGTGGATGAGCTGTGGTTGGTCAGAGAGATCTGACCCAGGCCTTTTGTTTTAAATATATTATTGCTTGTAAAATTGGTGGATTAGATATTGTGTTAAGACCGAACATAATTTTCATGTTGCAGGGTTTCTTTGTCTGGCACTGTGCTAGTGCCAGACATTCTGAAGTGAACGACTCTGTCTGAGAGTGGATGTGTCTCTAGTGGTACAAGCTTCCTTCCACTGGAGTAGCAATATTGATACACGCCGCCTATCATATTACCTCACAGCAAGTGAGGCAGTGGCCGTTGGCCGGAGAGACAACTATCTTCTATGATCAAAGGCCAGATAAGTACATCAGACTTGGCCTGCGGAAATTCATCAACTACTCCACCAAATTAAAAATTGAACTGTACTTGTAATAAAAACTTTTCCATCAATACTCATGTTTAACGAGAAAATGAACTTTGTGAAATAAAAGACCGGGTATGATGTAAACAACCCGACCCTCCATCCAGCACTATTTAAGAAGAAATATAGGTTTAGTAACAACATTATTAGATTTTAAAGTATATGTATGGACAGATCGTCCTGTTTGGTTTGATTGACTTGAATATCTGTATATATATATATATATATATATATATATATATATATATATATATATATATATATATATATATATACATATATATATATATATATACATACATATATACAGTACTTTGCAAAAAAATGGCAGTCATATTGCTCAGCTAAATATGCTGAAATCTAATTAAGTGTGCATGTTCTGCCCCAAATTTACACTCCACTTAAGTGAGCAAACACTACCAAAAGTAAAAAAAAAATTAGCGTAGAGTAAAGTCCCTTGATAATAGAGCAGACGACAATTTATAATGCTAGTGGCAGAAAATGGACACAAAGTCAAAGTGTATGTTAATTTCACAGCTTTGGAATGAATGAAATCAAACATGTTCCAACATTTCTAAAACCTTGAACATTCCTGAGCGGACTGTCTACAGAGTTGTGAGTAAATTAAAAGCAGGTAATGGAATCGAGCGAAAAGAAGGTAGTGGGGGGTCAAGAATTTTGGACACAAAGGACCATCGGCGTCTCGCCAAAATCGTTCGGGCTGGGCCAATGAAGAGTGTAGAAAACATACGGCAGTGCATGATCGATTTGGGAAACCCAGAGGTATCTAATGCTATTGTCAACCGGGAGCTACACAGGATGAATTACACAAAAAAGCGGGTAATTTCGTCACCATTGCTCACAGAGACTCACAAACAGATGCGCTTGAACTGGTGCCACGAACACCAAAATTTGTCATGGGACAATGTGATTTTTTCAGATGAATGTTCTGTTTGGTCTTATCCTGCTCAAGTAAATATTTGGACGAAAGACTCTGTAACGCCTGTGTACCAGCAACCGAAACATACCCAGAAATTCCATCTTTGGGGAGGGGTGTCAGCAAGAAGTGCCACCCCACTGTGTGTTTTCACAGGAATTCTCACGACATACTAGAGGGACACTTTCTGCCATTTATGCAGGTCATGTACCCCGATGGGTGCAAATTTCAACATGACAATGACCCAAAGCATACAGCTCATACCACAAAAGCATGCCTGCAAGAGAAGAATGTGATAGTGCTGAAGTGGCCCAGCAACAGTCCCGACCTAAACCCAATTGAAAACGTTTGGGCACTACTCAAGAATCATTTAAAAAAGAGTGGACTCAGAAACGTTGAACAATTGAAGAAGGTAGCTGAAAAATACTGGGACAGTCTGACTCACAATTACCTACAAACACTTGTGGGAAGTATGCCTCGCCGCATCCAGGCTTGCCTTGCTGGAGAAGGCAACTTTATATTGTACTGAAACCACTGTTAATAGATAGGGGAGATACCAATCTTCCTCTGGACATACAGTTTTTATTATTATTTGCTTCTATGAGTGTGCTGCGTTGCGAAAATATGACTGCCATTTTTTTTGCAAAGTACTGTATATATAAATACAAGGGGCGTTCAGAAAGTAATGCACCACATCAATTTTCTCAGCTAATAATGAAGATAGAAGCATGAAATTTCGCACACTTCAAATATGACATGTGCCAATTGTGTGCACCAAATTGCACTGCAACCGTCCAAATAATATGGCTGCCCTAAACCGTTGAAATGGAGCGTGTTAGCAACTTGCGTTATAAGCAGCGAATTGTGATAGAATTTCTCGTTGCAGAGAAGGAAACTGTTGTGAACATTCACAAGCGTCTATGTGATGTGTATGGAAGTTTTGCAGTCGACAGGAGTACAGTCAGTTGCTGGGTTCAGAGAATCAAAGAATCAGGAAGTGGAGATACGGAGCTGCTTGATCGGCCGCACTGTGGACGTCCTGCCACAGCCACCAACGAAGAAATGTTGAAATGCGCTGAGTGCATTATTCTAACTGATAGGCGAATCACTACTCAACAATTGGCCTTACAGCTGTCAGTCAGCATTGGTAGTGCAAATGCAGTTATAAAAACTCTCGGATTTTCTAAGGTTTGCGCAAGATGGGTTCCTCGTAGTCTCACATATGACCACCGACTGCAAAGGAAAGCAATCTCTTCTGAATTGTTGGAGCGTTTCAATGCTGATGGAGAGAACTTTTTGGCTAAGATCGTTACAGGTGACGAAACCTGGGCACATCTTTTTGAACCTGATACAAAAAAGACAGTCAATGGAGTGGCATCATCCGCAATCACCACGAAGAAAGAAATTCAAGACAAAATCCTTCAGCTGGAAAGGTCATGATCACTGTCTTTTGGGACATCGATGGTGTGATTCTTGTGGACGTTATGTTAAGAGGAGAGACAATCAATTCGCAAGCTTACATTAAGACATTGAAAAAACCCAATCAACGTTTTCGCAGAGTTCGGCCGCACAAGAATCCAGCAGACCTGCTTCTCCTTCACGACAATGCGCGACCTCACACAAGTCTGGCAACACGGGAAGCAATCACCAAATTGGGTTGGACTGTACTACCCCATCCACCGTATAGTCCCGATTTGGCACCCTCTGATTTTCATCTATTTGGTCCACTTAAAGATGCACTCCGTGGGACAAGGTTTGAAGATGATGAAGGAGTGATTCATGCAGCGAAGAAATGGCTACATGATCAAGACAAAATCTGGTACGGGCTAGGAATACATGCACTTGTTTCGTGCTGGCATAAAACCGTACAAGTTGATAGGGATTATGTTGAATAATACCGATGTTTACATGACATATCAATGTATACTGTGTATACATTTCATGCCTTTTGAATAAACTGCTCCTGAGAAAAACGACGTGGTGCATTACTTTCTGAACACCCCTCGTATATATATATATATATATATATATATATATATATATATATATATATATATATATATATATGTATATATATTATATATATATATATATATATTATATATTATATATATATATATATATATATATATATATATATATATATCACCCTTGTCTAGTGTTACACACAGTAAAAGATTAAGTTTAAATGAAGGACCTTGTTCCCTTCTTATTCAGCTTTCACTGCCTTATAAGTAGTACTATATATATATTAACAAAATCTGTCACTAATTATATTCCTGTATGGTTTACTAATGTTCTTCCTTTGTTATTTTATTTTATTTATTTTGTAGTTGTTGTTAAAACTGTGGTTAAAGTCACATTTTGTCTATTGATATATTTGCTTCTATATATGTTTGATAACAGAAGTAATATGCTCTTACGGCAGTTTCCGCTGCTCCCAGGACTTACAACCTCCGTTATGGCGTCTGGCTGGCCAGTTGTGTTCACAAAGTGAAGCTCACACAGAAATGATCCATTCACGCAGTCTGTTTCAGCCATGAAACTTAAAGCCAGATCTGCGTGATATCTGGACACTCTGCCAGTGGCGTTTACAACATGGGTTTTTGTTTGTTCTACGTGCGGTTCTGGGGCATACACGGACAGTGATGCCACTTTGACAGGAGCGTGTACCAGTGTGACGTCAAAAACGGTTAGTCCAATAATAGACAAAATATGACGGTCAGTTTGGTTGGTGTCAATCAAACACTGAAGGTGTCCACAATAGGCATCATACGGTGTCCTGTCCATGAACAAGTACAGCCCTGAAGGTAAAAACAATAATATGAACTTAGTAACCATCAATTGTGTAAAATTAATGTAATATCGTTTGTCATAACAATTTGACACATAATGCTAACATCGTAAATACTTACACATTATATATAGCAGCCAGACGTAGACAACCTGTTCAAAGCAAGAAAGAAGGTTCAATATTGTCCATCTACGGCAGACTGTCAACCTTTTTATCCTGAAGAAACCACTGAAATAATTTTCAGGTCTGAGGGAACTCTTGCATACAAAATTACATGATAACAGGGAAGTAATAGGAGAAGCACAATTGGGAGGGAGATGTGTTACGTCCCTTCAAGGACAAAGACAGATAATAATGGATACGAGTTAAATGATACGAGTAAGCTCCCCTTAGTTATTAAAAATAGAGCGATAAACAAACACGTGATGTACTGAGTGAAAGCAAGATTCATGAGTTTTGCAAGAAAGTCGAAGTAAAGGGTTTTAAGATAAGAGTTGACAAATAAGAAGTTAAAAAGTTCACAACGAGAGAGCGTAGCGTAAAGACAAACTGAGTTTGTGTTCAGCAAATACTTTTCTGAGCTTCTGTGGTTCCTACAGATATACTGCTCATAGTTGTTTACAGAAGTTATTCAAGAGAAATGTTGTTTTTGAGAAGACACACATTTTCAGATGAGAAAATTGTGTTTGATTTGTGTGAGGGTAGTTTATTCGTTACAACAAGGTATACATAGTTGATTTTGTTGAATTCAGTGATACGAGAACTACCGAATCAACAATGCCGGGATAGCAGAACTGTCTAAAACAGATCGGTAACAAGAGATTTGAACATCTTGGGAAATTAAGACTCCCCAGCGGTGAGGCTAGTATAGCCACATAGCAAGGGAATTAAAGTAGTGACACGTTTGATACGAAATTATAACATAGTCTTACATAGTATTACATAGTCTCACAATTTGTGACATTTTCAAGTTCCTCATCATTGATGGTAATTTTTAGTTGGCATCTTGTTTTCTCAGTGGACATTATCTTTTTTTTTTTTTTTGTTTGTTCAGAAAAAGGTTCTGATCCTCACTTTGTCTTTTGACAGACAGGATTAATGTTCTAGTCCCTTTCACTGTTTGAAAGAATAACTGTGTCATCTGCGTACCTGAGATCTGGGATCGCATTTCCACCAATTGTGAACGGATCGCAATGTTCACATTCTTGGTCACTCCGAACATTTCTCATTATATTTTCTGCATAGATGTTAAACAAGTTATGGAGAGAGGATGCAACCCTGTCTTACTCCCCTTTTCATCTCAAACCATCCTGATGTTTCCCCTGCTACTCTGACAGCTGCTTGTTATTCATGGCATAGTGCTTCAATTAGATGGATCAAATGCGCCGGAAGCCCCATGTCTCTCATGATGTTCCACAATGTCTGATGTTGTACGCAGTCGAAGGCCTTGGTGTAACCTACAAAACATTCTCTGAATTTCTCGATGATGTTTCTCGCATTAAAAATATGGTCCCTCGTACCTCTGCCTTGTCTAAAACCCTCTTATACTTCATGTATTTCATGTTCTAACTTTCTTTCTATCCACTTCATGATAATCCGCAAGAGGATTTTGCTGGCATGACTTATTAAAGCAATAGTACGATAGTTGGTACACAGTTTTAAATTGCCTTTCTTTGGGAGAGGGATATACACAGATCTTTTCCATGCTTTGGGCCAGATTGCACTGTTCCAGATCTTCACACATAGTGCATGATAAACGAGGACACTGGCCTCTCCTCCTGCTTGGATTAGTTCAGTTGGTATATCATCGCATCCTGGTGATTTCCCTTTCTTCAGGCTTTTGATTGCTGCACGTACTTCATCTAACATAGGTTTTGGCTCTCTCTCTCTCTTCACTTTCAATCGTCATGTTTGGGGTCTTTGTACTATCTTTATACATTTTGTCGTGAATTCTGATTCACAACTGGTCATTCATATCACAACTGTACGCCATACTGTATTACAGTGTATGATAGACGGACCAATAGAATTGCACCCTTATGCATAGTGTTTACAAATGTACTAGCCTAACAATGGTCGAGTTCAGATCTGTGTAACCTTGTTTTAATTGGAGGTAAGGTACAGAATTATGAGCGAAGTACAGAATGGAAGAGGTCAAGAATTCACAAATGGGAATGTTCATTTATAAGTTTGTGCAACAATGTCCCCGCGACGTGATATAATAATGGAGAAATCTCGAGTGGAATGCATCGAGACTTCAGACAAGTCGAAAATGTTGTTGTTCAGGCTACGCTTATGAGAAGATGAATAAAGGAAAGTAAAAGACAATTATTTAGAAGAATAAAGAATAATGCAGGGCGTACTTTAAGCCTAAGATGAAAGAAATCGGTTCAGGGATAACGAAGATATTTGAATTCATAGCTTTCCATACATACAGATCTATGCAAAACCATGCATGGATTTGAGTGTGCAACACACTTCAGTTTTACTGCTTTCCGTGTCATTCGGCCATGACCTATATACCTGTATAGGACTTGCCTTCGTTGAAAGGAGGCACATAAATATTCAAACTACAGTATGAGCGCCAGTCTGTCAGAGAGAGAGAGAGACTTCTTTGCCTTCTGCATCTCAGAGCAGACTGTATGACCATTATCAGCTCGACTGTATGTACTCGAGGGTAGAAAGAATGAATATATATATATATATATATATATATATATGTATATATATATATATCTATATATATATATATATATATATATATATATATTTCTATTAATTAATCAAATGGTGCGTTAGGAAGTGTGTAATTGTGTTATAAACCACAGTGTAATTACTGGAGGCAAAACCAAGCCTGTTTGTATTCAAATAAATTGAGAATGGAATGTAAATGAGAATGGAAGCGGAAAGTGTGTTCATAGTTGTAGAAAAACATTTAAAGAATTATTTCTTGAAGGAATGGACCACACACCAGGAACAAAGGAAAGGATGATAGGAATTGTATTACTGTATTGTTTAAGATATTATTTAGCATTTTCCTCAAGACCTAATAATTGTATGGAGGCGAATCATGGACAAATCTCTATAACCAAGGATTTGGAGAAAGATTGTATTCACAGTGTACTGGATTGTGTTATTACTGATTTGTTATGCCTTGTTCGTCTACTTGCACACTGTCTGAAACTGTCTCTCATCCCTTACATCTGTGATAGAGAGATAGTGATAGACAATATAGTGGTTAATCAAATATATTTCAGGTTATATCCTGTCATAAGAGTACAACCTAAAGAGCCAGCCACATTTGAAGGACCTAGTGGTGCGAGCGCCCTTTAAGTTTAGAGGAACAGCCACCCAGTACCTACTGCATGGAGGAATCTTAGTTGATCTTTCCTTCCAGAACAGAAGTTTGACAGGCTCCAATACAACAAAGACAGATAAGTGGCCAAACAAGGCTACAGTCCAGTATACACCAGTATTACCACAATCAAAGAAAGTTATATCTAATGATGACAATTCGTGCATCTGGATGGGCATATTAATTGCCAGAGCTTGACTGTAATTCAGTAACTGTGAACTAATATTGTTCTTAAGATAAAGACTGTCTACAACCAGATTTATAGCCAGGAAGGAAGAGCTATTTCTATAAAATTCAAAGACTGTAACTATTTGTTAATATTTAACAAAGGATTTTATTAATTTTGTTTTATAATCAATTTTGAGTTCGATGAAAAATGTTAGAAAGAAAAGAAAACTTGTAAAAAATAAATTGTAAATTTTACCAACAGACTTACTTGGATCATTTAAGTTACAAGTTACAGTTCTTGTTGGTAAATAGTTTAGTTAATACCCCTAGCAGAGCTTAACATTATAAACAGAGGAGGATCTTGAGAGGAGCATTTAGGAACCTAGGATAAAACACTACAATCATACATAGGAACGTATACAGCTTGATCTTACTTTTGATGTCAGTACACCCTTATCTTATTCAGAGAAGGGGGTATTACTTATAAGACCAGTCTCTTATCTGGCACTTCCTGGTATCACCTGATACAACTTTGTGTCCAGGATATCTTTCATTTAAAACAATACTTCCCTCTCGTGACACATTTCTCTACAGTACTCCTTCCATCTCTCCAATATATTCTTACTTTCTGTTAATATGTTACCATTTCTATCATTGATTACATGTAATGATGGTCTAAAATTATCTGTTAGCATTCTGATTTCCTTGAACATATCCCCATCTTTTCCATAAAATTTCAGATCTTCTATGCTTTTGCAGGTGTTCGTTATGTACTGACTCTTATCTTTCTTAATCTCTTTCCTGATGTCTCTTGGGTAGTTTTTGTATTTGTCACTGTTGCGTGCTTCACCTGTTTGCTTTAATTTTCTTCTTTCTTCTACGAGCCTCAATGTTTCCTCCATGATGTATATCTGCTTCTTATGCACTTTTCTAGGGATCATGTTTTCTGCTGATGAGATGAGAATATCTCATAATCTGAATCACAATCTGCTCCTGTGAGTGTCTTTGTAGATGATATACCTGAACTCCATCTTTGTTGTATCAAGATGTAATCTATTTGATTCCTGCTGTTGCCATCTGGTGAGGTCCATGTGAAGAACCTTCTGGGATGTTGTCTAAACAGGTTATTTGTAATAGAGAGGTTGTTTTCTAAGCAGAATTCGATTAGTTTTTCTCCTCTTTCATTTTTATGTCTTATACCAATTGGACCGCACACCTTTTTCTCTTCCTCTGTTCTTTCGATGACAATTTTCTCGTTAAAGTCGTCCATGATTATCATGATATCCCTTTTTTCCACTTTCCCTAAAGTCTCTTGTAAAGTGTTATAAAATTCCTCAATTTTATCATCATCTGCAGCAGACGTAGGTGCATAAACTTTGTAAAACTGTGATGTTCCTTTTCTTTCTCTTGAGTCTAATCATGAGAAGTCGATCACTAATCGGATTGTATCCAAGTAGTGCTATAGATGCTTTCTTTATCAGGAGGAAACCAACCCCGCTCTGACCGCCCTTTTCCTTCCCTGAGTATATGAAGGTCTCTCCTGTTTGAGTTATAAAGTGATGTTGTCTGGACCATCAATGTTCAGAAATGCAAATTATGTCTGTTTTGGTTCTTTCCATTTCTTTACGAATCATACTGATGTAGGCTTCTTACATTCTACGTGCCTATTCTTAATTGTTTCTTTAGTCCGATGTCAGGGCTTTCCGCAATAACATAGTCAGGTTTTTGGCCGTCATCACCATTACTTGTACTTGCTCTGGCATCGTTCTCTTCCCCAGTTCGCATGGTCGATCTGCCTGGCCTGGGGGCCACACCATCAGATCTTTGTGTTTCGAGATTTATCATTCTTGGCTGTCATGATTTCTTGGCAATATTCATTCAGTAGTTTGCCATTGCTTTCTGAACGGTTCTGGCCGCTTACCAACTTCGGTCCCTGGTGCGCCCTGAAGCCCGATACCAGGCCAAGCCAGCTCCTGCCTTCAAAGTCGATGTTGGATAAATCGATCATCCATCTCTTCCACCAGCAGCTGTGTGTACTATTTGATTGTACAAATTTTGAATATCTTGGCTCCATAATTGACAACAATGGAGACTGCTCAAAAGAGGTCAGAAGGAGACTGGCCATAGCAATGCAGAGGTTAAATAAAATGAAGAACCTCTGGCATAACACCAGCAAATTAATAAACGTAAAACTTCTGGTTATTGTCGTGCAGAAACTATGTGAGGACAGCAAACCATAAATCAGAAGAGTTCAGGACTTCCACTGGTGTAAGCCAAGGTGATATCCTGTCACCTTATCTTTTCATACGCCCCATGGACGATGTCATTAATTCATGTAAGGAGAAAGCAAGAAAGTAATCAGTGGGGTACTGCAAGATCAGACAGGTATGCATTTCAGAGCTGGCATTTGCTGATGATGTTGCCCTGATTTCTAAATCAGAGGCACATCTCCAATCCGACCTGCAAGTCTGGAAGGAAGAGCTGGAGAAGAGAGGGATGGTCATATGTAACTCTAAAACAAAATCCATGGTGATATCACGAGAAGAAAGAAGACATCAGATTAAGCTGGGAGAACAGGTCCTGGAGCAGGTCGACCACTTTAAATACCTCGGAGCTATTATAGACCGAAAGGGAGGCATCAAAGAAGAGTTGGCCACTCGAAAAGCAGCAGCTGGGAGACTTTTTCATACCATAAATCGAGGATTCCTCAGCAACAGAGAGGTGGGTAAGAAAACGAAGATTACTGTATACTGCTTCACCTATGTCCCAGTCATGACATATGGATGCGAGTCATGTGCAATGACTACAACCCACAAAAGCCAGATCCAAACCTCAGAAATGAGGTATCTGAGAAACGTTGTTGAAGTAACAGGAGAAGAAATATTCCGCGACCAGACGATACGTCAAGGCCTAAAATCCCACTCCCTGTAGATTCAAGTAGAACAATCCCAACTAAGAGGCCAGGAGGAAGACAGCGGACAGGTTACTCTGGCGCTCTCTCTTCCAAACCTCTACACCTCACGGCAGAAGGGGAACGATTAAGTAAGTAAGTAAGTAAAACTTCTGAGAACGTGCATCTTTCCGGTATCATCGGGTGGGTGGGTGCGTGCGTCGTGCGTGTGTGTGTGTGTGTGTGTCCATCCCCCTCCCCACAAAGGATACACACTCTTATGCAAGTCAGTAGTGTTTTTTTTTCAACTTTATCCACGTGGGCCACAAATGTCTACTCTACAAGATGCTAATAAAATATGTATGGTATGTGTAAGAGCTATTGCTAACTGTCATACGGGACTGATCGGACACTGTCCAACACTACAAGATGCTAATGAAATATAGTATGTGTAAGAACTATTGCTAACTGTCATACGGAACTGATCGGACACTGTCCAACACTACAAGATGCTAATGAAATATGGTATGTGTAAGAACTATTGCTAACTGTCATACGGAACTGATCGGACACTGTCCAACACTACAAGATGCTAATGAAATATAGTATGTGTAAGAACTATTGCTAACTGTCATACGGGACTGATCGGACACTGTCCAACACTACAAGATGCTAATGAAATATGGTATGTGTAAGAACTATTGCTAACTGTCATACGGGACTGATCGGACACTGTCCAACACTACAAGATGCTAATGAAATATGGTATGTGTAAGAACTATTGCTAACTGTCATACGGAACTGATCGGACACTGTCCAACACTACAAGATGCTAATGAAATATAGTATGTGTAAGAACTATTGCTAACTGTCATACGGGACTGATCGGACACTGTCCAACACTACAAGATGCTAATGAAATATGGTATGTGTAAGAACTATTGCTAACTGTCATACGGAACTGATCGGACACTGTCCAACACTACAAGATGCTAATGAAATATGGTATGTGTAAGAACTATTGCTAACTGTCATACGGGACTGATCGGACACTGTCCAACACTACAAGATGCTAATGAAATATGGTATGTGTAAGAACTATTGCTAACTACCATACGGGACTGATCGGACACTGTCCAACACTACAAGATGCTAATGAAATATGGTATGTGTAAGAACTATTGCTAACTACCATACGAGACTGATCGGACACTGTCCAACACTACAAGATGCTAATGAAATATGGTATGTGTAAGAACTATTGCTAACTACCATACGAGACTGATCGGACACTGTCCAACACTACAAGATGCTAATGAAATATGGTGGGATGTGTAAGAACTATTGCAAATCTGTCATACGGGACTGATCGGACACTGTCAACACTACAAGATGCACTGAGAAATATGGTCACTGTGTAAGAACTAGCACATCTGTGCATGAGAAGGTCACTGAGTACAGCACATCTGTGCATGAGAAGGTCACTGAGTACAGCACATCTGTGCATGAGAAGGTCACTGAGTACAGCACATCTGTGCATGAGAAGGTCACTGAGTACATCACATCTGTGCACGAGAAGGTCTGATGGTACAGCACATCTGTGCAGAACTACAAGATGCTAATGAAATCACATCTGTGCATGAGAAGGTCACTGAGTACACGCACATCTGTGGCTGAGAAGGTCACTGAGTACAACACACATGTGCATGAGAAGGTCACTGAGTACAGCACTATCTGTGCTGTGATAAGGTCACTGAGTACAGCATATCTGTGCATCAGAAGGTCACTGAGTACATGAAATATCTGTGCATGAGAAGTTCACTGAGTACAGCACATCTGTGCATGAGAAGGTCACTGAGTCCACACTATCTGTGCATGAAAGGTCACTGAGTACAGGACATATTGCTAACTGTGCATGAGAAGGTCACTGAGTACAGCACATCTGTGCATGAGAAGGTCACTGAGTACATCCCATCTGTGCATGAGAAGGTCACTGAGTGCATCATATCTGTGCATGAGAAGGTCACTGAGTACATCACATCTGTGCATGAGAAGGTCACTGAGTACATCACATCTGTGCATGAGAAGGTCACTGAGTGCATCATATCTGTGCATGAGAAGGTCACTAAGTACATCACATCTGTGCATGAGAAGGTCACTGAGTACAGCCCATCTGTGCATGAGAAGGTCACTGAGTGCATCAGATCTGTGCATGAGAAGGTCACTGAGTACATCACATCTGTGCATGAGAAGGTCACTGAGTAAATCACATCTGTGCATGAGAAGGTCACTGAGAACATCACACATCTGTGCTGAGAAGGTTGAACTGAGTACATCACATCTGTGCATGAGAAGGTCACAGACAGGATGTTGAGAATACCCTGTGCATGAAAGAAGCAACTGAGAAGTACTGCACTCACTAAACGTGTGCAGGAACATTGGCTCCTAAATACCATCATCTGTGCATGAGAAGGTCACTGAGTACATCACATGCATGAGAAAGGTCACTGAGTAAAACATGTGCATGAAGAAGGTCACTGAGTAAATCACATCTGTGCATGAGAAGGTCACTGAGTACATCACATCTGTGCATGAGAAGGTCACTGACATGCACATCTGTGCATGAGAAGGTCACTGAGCATCTGTAATGTGCATGAGAAGGTCACTGAGTACAATACATCACATGTGATGAGAAGGTCACTGAGTACATCATCCTAAAGTGCATGAGAAGGTCACTGAGTACATCACTGTCTGTGCATGAGAAGGTCACTGAGTACAACAACATCTGTGCATCGAGAAGGTCACTGAGTACATCACATCGTGCGGAGAAGGTCACTGAGTACAGCACATCTGTGCATGAGAAGGTCACTGAGTACAGCACATCTGTGCATGAGAAGGTCACTGAGTACAGCACATCTGTGCATGAGAAGGTCACTCAGAAACTTTGAGTGACAGTTGTTGTTAGTTAATACGATGGTTCTCATACTTCTAGAGAGCTTTCTGGAATCACCACCAAAAAACAAAGACTACACAATGTAATTTTGGACTGACATCTTATTATATTTATAAGAGAAAGGAATGAAATGTTGACAGATATAAGTTACATTTAGGAAAATGAATTGGATTTTGACCATGAGTACTGAACACATGTGCGTGTGAAATTACGTTGTATATTGTGGCGTTGGCGTTCTCCAACTTGCTCTTAGGTTTAATGATTTAATTCATGGAAGAGTAAAACATATTTTCAGTAGCCAAGTGATCATACAAGAGTTCTTAATTACTTGCTACATAAACATCCGCACAAGAATTGAAGAAACGTCCAGCTTATTCACAACACGAACATGTTTATTATGGGTAAAACGTATGCTCCAGTGAAGTATTACTTGTAAGACCTTTTTCACTAAACATCGCTAACTCCCCTGGCATAGGGAAAATGCCGATACTGGCATATAACAGTCTGTCAGTAAATGTCGAGATCCAGTCCTGTAATCAGCTGTATCTCTATGAACATACGAATATATAAGAACCGGGAACATCGCCCGTCTTCAGTCTGCAAACATCACTATATCATTTCTATCCACTCATCTACCTATCCTGTGAATGAATCAGGCACTCTGTCATTCCAGGATGACAAGACTTATTTCAGAACATATCTATCAAACACACCGACATCTGAAATATCTCGGAGCAATTCACACATGCATCCGCCCTGTTCAACGACACATCCACTAATGCCCCCTGAACCCTTCGCTATCATTCGCCCACCTTTTGACCTCTCTTGCATACTGATTAGTGACGTCGTCTCTGCCGCAATGCGACGGACGGTAATAAAAACTTGTGGACGAAGCTATTTAATAGCTAGATATAAGAACATAAGTAACAGCACATAAAATGTACGTCACATCTTCCCCTCTCCCCTGTCTGAGGAGAAAAATGAAGTTTTTCTACTTCAGAGGTAGGTAAACAAAATATAAAGTGAGATTCCAGTGCCAAGTAGAGAATTCAAATATAATACGAGCGGAGACCAGGAAGTACTCCAACCCCTGTGTCTGTCATGAGAAAGCCAAATTTAACATACAGTGAGGACACTGATATCAACATATCAAAGCCTAAGTCTTACTCAAGTTGACACACTTTGACGCATAAGAAGTAGATGACCTGCCTTCCAGTAACTAAGACTATGTGTTATATGAACTCATCCATACCTGTCAATCATTTTCACTCTTATGTCACATACTTTTGGTCTAAGTCCTGTCCGGTTATAGACTTAGTGAATATTGTCACTTAATACAATTGCAAAGTAATTATGCTATAGATGACCATTAAGTAATTATAATATATATGAAAGTTGTAAGACACATGCAATGAAGTACATGATGTAATACCTTCATGATAAGAGAACAATGTTTTCTGTTTTTCTACTTTTTTTTCATTCATATTATGTTTTGTTTTCTTCTCTCACATGAGTCTTTATTCACAATCTCAATGGATGATATACCATGATGATTAAGACAAGCATAATAAGTCCCCACGACCCTGTGTAGTTTGGTAAAAGTAGTTAATGTCAATGCAAATAAGACATGCTCAATTGGTATAAGACTTCAGTAGATGCAATAAAATTAGTGTAGCAGAGTACAAGGACCATGTGTAGAGATACTCCTTCTTACACACGGTGTGTCTATTAATCAAAGTCTAAGCACTAAGATAGTAATAAAAATTAATGTGTCCAAAAAAGAAGAATATCTTAGGTAAATATAACTATTAAGTTTGTTGAGCACAAAAATTGTGAGTATTCATAAATCCATGAAGATAATTCAAGTTCACGATTCATGTCCATGGGTTATCAAATAAAAGGTAATAAATTATCCCGGAATAGTTTCTTTGGTTCACAATGTGTACTGAGATGTACCTGAATCCTGAGTATGATTAATGTCTCTTGGAAAAAAAGTTATACACTAGGTAGTTTTCCCTGAATTTCCATCACCGATAAAGTTTCCTACCAACACATAATGCAAGTATCCATGCATACTAGTTGCTGTAAACAAAGTCCTTGAACTATGCGAATAACAGTCTCATGGAATGAACATAAAGATAGTCAAATGTGGCAAATATAAGTGTACCTGTAGATTGTCAAAGACCACCAACTTGAATATGACAGTTCTCAGATTTTCTCCATCTGGGGTAATTCCGTGATGTATCAAACCAGTACTAGACTAGATGGTTGTCTAGCGTGACAGGACGTCTGCAAGATTGTTCTCAGAGCCCTTGATCGCCCGGATCGTGTAAGAGTATGGCTGTAGACTTAGGGCATATCTAGCTGTTCTTTTATTTGAAAAATTAGCATTTTGTAGATATGCTAGAGTCCTCTGGTCTGTCTCGATGACAAATGGTGCCCCAATCAAGTATTTCTGGAGTTTGGAAACACTCCATGATATTGCTAGGAGCTCTCTTTCCAGAATGAGGTATTTCGATTCTGTTGAAGATAACTTGCGGCTCACATACAATACTGGATGCAAAACATTGTTGTGGAGTTGCATCAAAGACGCTCCTATCGCATATTGAGATGCATCACACCTGAGAGTAAAGGAGATAAATGGGTTAGGCAGTTTCAATATTGGTGCCTTTGAAAATGAAAATTTAATATGGTTTAATACATCTTGGCATGGCTGGGTCCAGACTATTTTGTTAGGACATCCCTTTTTCAGCAAAGATGACAAAATGGAAGTTATTTCAGAGAAACGAGGAATGAATTTCCTGTAAAAGTTGATTAGACCTAACAAACTCATGACTTGTTTTTTTTTGTTTTAGGAACCTCAAGATTAAGAATTTTTGAGACAGTGTCATCATCTGTTTTCAAGAATCCTTGAGAAATTCTATGTCCCAGAAAAGAAATTTCTTTATAGCCGATCTGGACTTTTGAAGGTCTAGCAGTGAGGTGGTGACTGCGTAGAATGTCCAATAAAGACGGAAGACCTAAGATATAGTCCTGCCAAGAATTGTGGAAGAGACAGATATCGTCGATATATGTTATGCTATCAGGTCGACCAGCAAATAGTAATCTCATCATCCGGACAAACGTTGCCGGAGCGTTCACTAGACCAAAACACATATGAGTCCACTGATATAATTCATTAGGAGTGACAAAGGCAGTGTAAGGCTTAGATCTATCTGTTAAGGGAATCTGCCAGTAGCCTTTTGAAAGATCAAGTTTACTGAAATATGTGGCATCAGACATCATTTCCAGTAAGGAATCAAGAACAGGCATAGGTTCTGCATCAGTAGAAGTTATACCGTTAAGACGACGGAAGTCTATACAGATTCTAATGGACTTATCTTTTTTCCTAACAATCACTAGAGGAAATGAGTAAGGTGATTGAGATGGTTCTATAATACCCATCTTAAGCATGTTATCAATTTCCTTATCCACTTGAGCCTGAAAATGAATTGGTATGGGATATGGCTTTATCCGGATAGGTGTTTGATCTTGAAGTAGAATGTCATGAGCGATGGCATCAGTACTACCTGGGATCTCAGTCAACACATCCTGATAGGATTGTAACAGATTAGAAATTTGAGTGTGTTGATCGACTGATAGATCTGGAGATATAGAAACGTCCCTCCAAGATTCTGACGCTTAAAACGGAACAAAAGATAATGGCAGAGAGACATCTTCGAATGAAGACTCCTCATCATGAATTACAGCAAGTGAGGAATAGTTTGAGTCAGACGCATCAATGGCCTCGAAAATTGGTTAAAGATTACCAGGTCGAGAATGGAATTTTTGGAGCATGTTGATGTGAAATGTTCTATGTTGACCCTTTATATCCACAATATAATCAACATCAGTTAACTGTGAAACCACATTATACGGTCCTTTCCTTGCAATTAATAGTTTATTCTCTTTTGTAGGGACAAGCACATATGCTTCATCCCCAGGCCACAATAAGCGTAATTTTCTCTTCTCATTAGTGAATAGTCTGGTTTTTTCTTTTGCTCTCTCAGAAGCATCCACTGCTATCAGGCATGCTTCCACAATCTTTTTTCGTAGATTTACAACATATTCATAAGAGGATTGAACCTCCTCTGACAACTCGGAACCCACGAGAATCTGTTTTAAGATCGACGTGGAACCTCTAGGCTTTGCCCCAAAAATTAATTCAAATGGCGAAAACACAGTTTGTTCGTTTGGGATTTCCCGATAGGCGAACAAAACAGCTGGTAAAATTCTGTCTTAGTCCTGTGGACATTGTGAGGTAACCTTACCAAACATCTGTTTGAGTGTCTTATTGAATCGTTCTACTGTGACGTTACCTTCTGGGTGATAGGCACTGCTTAGAGACCTCTCAATTTGAAAATCCTTCATAACCTGTGCCATAACTTCTGATGTAAATTGTCTACCTCTGTCTGATAGTATTTCCTCCGGAAACCCCAATCTACTGAAAATGATCATGAGTGCATCAGCAACATCTCTAGTTGTGAGGTTCTTAAGTGGTATCGCTTCAGGCCACCGTGTGCACATGTCAATGCACGTAAGAATGAATCTGTGGCCTCTTGCTGATACTACTGGTAATGGTCCTATGATGTCAATTGCCATCTTAGCGAGTGGTCTGTTAGAGATATCAAAGGCCTGTATAGGTGCTTTGTGATATGCACCTTTCGCAGCCACGCTTTGGCATGTCTTGCAAGTTCTACAAAAAGTTTTCACATCTTTGGTGACCCCAGGCCAGAAAAAATTGGACAGCACTCTTTGTTTAGTACGAGCTATCCCCAAATGGCCTGCACAGTTGACATCATGGGCATGTTGCAAAATAAAAGGTCTAAAATTAGTTGGCACCATGATCTGTTTTATCTGAGAATTAGCATCATTAAAATTTCTAATTAGAATACCATTTTTGATGGTGTACCAGTGAATCGCCCTCTCGTTGTACACAACATCATCTTTTCTAGAAACCTTGAAAAATTTTTTCAATGAGTCATCATTATGTTGCATAGTAATGAATGACTCTTTACTGACAAGTGAAACTTGTAAATTTTCATCATCCTCATTCCCTGATGCCGTACTATCATTGACCTCTGCCTGAGCCTGTGCCCGTGTAGTAACTGCATTAGCAGTCACTAAATGCTGGTTTTCCCAACTTTTAATATCCTCATCTGAGCACTCATTCAGCCCAGGGAGGTTCCCCAGAATCAACTCGCTGACTGGATTTTCCAACATACAAGCAAGAACATTCCCTGTGAAGTAAGGTGTGTTTATGTAAACAAAGGCAGTTTGATAATATTCAACTGTGCCCCCGAAGGTAACACATTTCACCTGTTTACCAGTGTAACATGAGTTATCAACCAGAGATTGTCGCACCCCTACGGTAGTGCATCCCGTATCCCTGAGGACGGAAACAAGTCTATGATTAACAAATCCCCTGCAAAATTTAAGTGAACCTTTTCCATCATGAGAAGCAAGTACTGGTAGAGGGTGACCACAAATTAATCTGGGTACTTCATCTGTCTGAAAAAGAGTGTTGCAAGCAGAGCAATTTGCTTTATTAGAAAGATCAACACTGCATGCATTGGCATGCGACGTGGTCTCATACCCTTGATTCCGTGCAACTGACTGGTTGTTTTGTTCAACAGCAGCATTAGCCCTATGTGGGGGCCGAGAGCCTCTGTAGTGCTGATTATTCCAGTTGTTCTGGTAATTACAATTATTATTATAATTTGATCTTCCTCTGTTAGAATAGGAATTCTGAGTTCTAGTCCAGCCTCTGTTTGGTCCATTAAATTGTTGTTGAGGCATATTTTCCTGGCTATATGGTCGAAATGGTCTGTATGCAAAGTTATACCGACCCCTGAAGGTTCCGGCATTCCGGCTAAAATTTCGTCCCCAGCCTGAAGCATTATCAGGTGGTCCCTGTTTTTGATTTCTTGTATATATAGCCTTTGCTGAGGCAACTGGTAATGCCTCCTTGATGTTTGAGTTGCTTATATTCCTCCCATGATGTGCGGTCATGAAACGTCGCCCCAAAATTTCCATTTCAGCAATGGTTTGGGGATCCCTCTCTTGGAGATAGGTCACAAATTCTGGACTGACTGAAGAGAGAACCTTATCTCTTAGCATGAGATCCATAAGCGACTAAAAATTATGATCGATTCGTGAAAGTTCAATCCATCTATGAAAAGTAAGCTTGATGGATGCAATGTATTCTGCGAAGTCCTTGGACGAGTCAGGCAATAAAGTTTTGAATTTTAATCTATAACCGTGAGTATCCAGCTGGAATTTTTTCAATAACAATGCCTTTATAGAATCATAGTCACTTCTAGAGGCATCATCCAAAGTGCAGATAGCTGTAAGAGCTTCACCTGAAAATAATGACATTAATTTACTAGGCCATTCAGATTTGTCCAGTTTAGGTTCCTAACAAATTGTCTGAAACCTATTCAAGTAACTCGATATGTCATCGGATGGATGAAATTTAGGTAAATGAACCTTAAAAGGACACCCATGATCCCTTTTTGTTGTACCCTGATTAGTGCTTTCCACCGGTTTGTTCTCATTCTCAAGTTTAAGCTTTTGAAGCTGAATTTCAGCCATTTTTTGCTCATGCTCAAACTGTGCTAGCTTTTGTTCTTTTTCATCTTGCCTCCTCTTCTCCGCTAATTCTTGCTCTAATTTTTTCTCAGCTCCTTCTCTGTCTTCTCGCCTTCTCATCTCAGCTAATTCTTGTTCTAATTTTTTCTCTTCCTTAGCCACCTGCTCTAACGCACACTCTTTCAAGGCCTTCGCTTGAATCCCAAGTCTTTCACCCACGGTGACAAAATGTTCTAGGCGAGACATGTTGAGATACCCTGATATAATCAATCAGGTACACAAATAACAACTCTTAAATAAAATTATATGCCTTTTCAACAAATTGCCTTATACTCAATATCAGAACTGAACAATTTTACACTATTTCCAAAGGATACAGTAATATATTTCCAAAGGAGCAACCAAGACAATA
Organism: Oreohelix idahoensis; assembly: GCA_024509875.1. NCBI lineage: Eukaryota > Metazoa > Mollusca > Gastropoda > Stylommatophora > Oreohelicidae > Oreohelix > Oreohelix idahoensis. Next base: position 86,197 of record JAMPIV010008780.1, on the reverse strand, counting down.
CAATTTAAGATATATATATATATATATATATATATATATATATATATATATATATATATATATATATATATATATATATATATATATAGACAACAGATCAAGCATAACAAGGGCAATACTAAGGTATAAAGAACGATAAGGTATACAAGTTTTAACAGGTAATGAAAAAAAAACGTGATCAGTAGAAGATCCACCATTTAATACATGAATCAACTGAATTAATGGTCAGATTAGATAAACAGAGCACGACCACTAAAGACGAAAAATTACAATAATCAACAGAATATGACCAAGACCAACATTAAAACAAGTCCGAAAATAATAAAGAAGAAAAACAATTAATAATAATTGTAATGATCTAACAGATTATGATCACCACACAGTACCTATAGACAATTTGTGTGTGCCCGCTTTACAGCGAGATGTATCACACAACAAGACAGCCGAGCCAACCTTGCCCGCTTATACAAGAATTCCATATATTAATACATTAAAAAAGGAAAACAAACATCAGAGCTGATGGAGATCCAACCAAAATATTCATGAACACAGACCGAAAGATGTAAAAAATCGCACTTATCTTGTATGAAAATAAAACAGTCTCCTTCCTGGCCTGAGATATGGTGCTACAAAAATGGATGTGCCGCTCTGAAGCACTCCACAACAATGTAAAACGATTCGTCACTAGTCCTCCCCTAAACTCCGGTCTGACAGGACTCCATTTTGAATTTTATTGTAGACTCGCAGAAGTCGATCACTTAAAATAGTGACTGCTGGTAAATTGATATTTTCCTCCAATGAATAAAATTCTTCGATAACGCTGGCCCTCTTAATTTTTCCACTGCCGACACCTTGATAATAATGAACCGTTAATTCATAATATATTTCGAAAGTTACTTCACAAATTTCCTCTCCTCCATTCCAACACCGCTCTGAGCAGATGTGACCTTCACCTTGTCCGTAATTGGGACGAACTTACGGTAAACATTTGCTTGTAGACCTGGTTTTAAAATAATGTACTTTACGAGTTCAAAATCCACGGTACTTGGCCCCCAAAAAGCTGTGGCGTTCTCCAACTTGCTCTTAGGTTTAATGATTTAATTCATGGAAGAGTAAAACATATTTGCAGTAGCCAAGTGATCATACAAGAGTTCTTAATTACTTGCTACATAAACATCCGCACAAGAATTGAAGAAACGTCCAGCTTATTCACAACACGAACATGTTTATTATGGATAAAACGTATGCTCCAGTGAAGTATTACTTGTAAGACCTTTTTCACTAAACATCGCTAACTCCCCTGGCATAGGGAAAATGCCGATACTGGCATATAACAGTCTGTCAGTAAATGTCGAGATCCAGTCCTGTAATCAGCTGTATCTCTATGAACATACGAATATATAAGAACCGGGAACATCGCCCGTCTTCAGTCTGCAAACATCACTATATCATTTCTATCCACTCATCTACCTATCCTGTGAATGAATCAGGCACTCTGTCATTCCAGGATGACAAGACTTATTTCAGAACATATCTATCGAACACACCGACATCTGAAATATCTCGGAGCAATTCACACATGCATCCTCCCTGTTCAACGACACATCCACTAATGCCCCCTGAACCCTTCGCTATCATTCGCCCACCTTTTGACCTCTCTTGCATACTGATTAGTGACGTCGTCTCTGCCGCAATGCGACGGACGGTAATAAAAACTTGTGGACGAAGCTATTTAATAGCTAGATATAAGAACATAAGTAACAGCATATAAAATGTACGTCACATATATGAATGATTGATTGTTTGGTATTTGTTTTTAATGAAAATATTTTTAGATGTGCATTTGTGTTGTATATCTGGGACGTGAGAAAGAGTAATTGGAAAGACAAAACAGGCTGAAATCAGCCTGTTACACGGTTGTCAGGTTTACAGAAGTCAGGGACTCCTGACACTTTCCCAGAAAAAAACAGAGAAAAACAGGTTTCAGGTGTCGGGTGCAAAAAGGAAGAGGTGCTGGGTGCAAAATGATGGGATATAAACACTGTGGTAAGCGTGGTCAAGCGGGATTTTGAAATTGTTGGAGATATTTGGGATTTGAGATTTAGATAGAGAGAGAGATTTGTAGAGAAGATAGAGATAGAGATTTGTAGAGAAGATATAGATAGAGATTTGTAGAGAAGATAGAGATAGAGATTTGTAGAGAAGATAGAGATAGAGATTTGTAGAGAAGATAGAGATAGAGATTTGTAGAGAAGATAGAAATAGAGATTTGTAGAGAAGATAGAGATTTGTAGAGAAGAGAACTAAAAATGTAGGAAATTTGTCATAGGTCGTGCGATGGATTTAGCCAGTGCTCGGCTTGTGAAATGATAAAGTACGAAAGAAGTGTAGATTTGTATAGATAAGTTTTTGATGGGAATAGCTAATAATAATAATAAAATTAAGAAGAGCATGTCTAGATAATAGTGTTATAATAACTTGTTTTTAAGAACAGTTAAATGGACATAGTATTTCATCGAGTTCTAGAGTTTTGAGGCAACTCCGTGGGTGCTCTGTTATACTTTGTGGTTTCATTTGGTGTGACGGATTATTTGTTGAGAAATAGAGTTTTGGGCATGGCTATGAATATTCCAAATAAATCCGAGGATTGTAACAAAGTAAGAAATAGAGATATTGGTTCTCAAACTGTTAACCAATGATCTTAACCCGCTAAGGTGACTTGTGAATCACAGGCGGCTCTAGAGTCATTTTAATGCTAATATTATTCTGCGTGTTGATGCTATAGAATATGTAACTAATATTTATATCTTCACGCCGTTAGTGGAACGGTTCTAGTGAAGCAATAATGTGAGATACTGCTGACAGGCAGGCAATAGATGAATAAATAGTGGTGATTTTATTTCAAGCGCTTAGCTGTTGATGCCACTTGTAGGTAAACATACTGAGAACCACTAACTCGATTCATAATTATAGATACTGTAAAACTTAATGAGAAATGTTCACTTAATATTAAGAAAGATGATGCTGGTAATCTATATGAGATTTTGAGAATCAGTGTAACTTTTAAGTTGACACATTTTTATGTAATAATGAGAACAATGATTCTCAAGGTTTTTGTCATGATGGAAACAAGAAAAAAATAATTAGAGAAAACAAGGATTCTCGCATTGTATAGAATAGGACTGGATAGAACTAGAGTTAGAAGGAAATGAAACTGTAAATAATATTGCTGATTTTGTGACTAGCCATGCTTTAACATTCTGAAATCCAATTTTTTTATTTTAATAAACATTTTATTATTTACTAGATTGTCGTCAGTGATTAAGCTAATTATTACTAGTGGTTTTAGAAAATATTGTCACTGAAACAGTTAGTTATCGTGGTGACTGTATTAAGTGTCGTCAATGACTTATGTGCTACTGTGAGATGAACTGTGTTAACAAACTAAGGTGAGCACTAACATTACATAATACAAAACATCACGAGCCATGAAACACCAACAAGTAGCAGCATTCTCAGCCGGAAGAACGAACCTGGGTTGAACAAGGTTGCACACAATTCTACTTGGTGGAAATCAACATCTAGGGCGTATTGCCTTTCTGATCACTGAACACTTATACAAACACTTTACTAAACATAACTTGTATCTGGTGTTAATACGGTGTAACCCGATCTGACTTGAACTTTGCACAATTGACATTTGAACAATTGCAATTTTATTTACAGACAAAAGTGGCACTGTCACACCACCACTTGGAAGATGATCGCATCCTTAAAAATATTTCTACGCGCAACTGGCAGATGGCAAAAGAACATGTAGGACACCACAGCTGACCTTCAAAGATGTGTACAGGAGAGACATGAAGGTACTGGGCATAAATCCAGCAAGGTGGGAGGATAAAATATCGAATAACAAGAAGTGGGGATGCTCCCTTCGGCATCACCCCAGATTGGACGACAAGAAATTCTCAAATCAAGCAGAAGATAAAAGAACAGCGCCTAAAGAAACACGAGGATCCAGTTACACGTCCTTTGAGGCATATTGGGAATATGGTGTTAGAGGTAATTGTTCTTCTTATTTTGTCTAAAGGTCGTGGAACGAAGCTATCAGACTGTTCATGGTACGAAGCTGCAAAACTAAAGTTTCGACGCCACTAGCTGTGAGTTAAAGCAGGGAATCAACACTAACCGCTTACATTGGACAAGTTGGGTGGAGAAGAGCCCGCATCACAGATGAATTGACGAAACCACGGCTGCAGGACTCGCTTATACCAGCTACGTTCTTGTAAAAAAAGTAATAGCAAAAGGACAATTGTTTTTTTTTTATATCCTCAAACCAAGTCTCAGTGAAGACAAATTTTATTTACATATAAAAAATTCACCATCATTCCATCGCTATTTTAACCTGTTAAAACTACTTGATTATTAAATGTGTTACATGTTATTTTAAAACAAAACAATCATTGTTAATTCAGTTATTATAGGTATGAAAGCTAACGTATAATCAAGACTCTTTACTATATATACATATAGACTTATGTTTACATCAATAGAGCAAATACTCATAAAAGAATCTCGCTGGAATTACATAAGCTGGAGGCTTGAACGGGTTCAAACCATTGCTTAATTCTTCACAAAAGGCGACGGACCAGATAAAAGTTAATAGTGTTCTGCCCTATGCAGCATTGTTCTTGACTTCTGAAAACATCTTGTGAAGACTCCCTTGAGAAAGACACATCATTATATTTCTATCTACATCTCTGCATAAAGTAATCTTGTGCGAAGGTAGAAACCTTTGAAGACCCATATTAGATACTCTTGAGTTTTGGCCACTGGTGGACAGCTACTGCAGAGCTAAAGGAAGGCAATCTGTGACAAAGTGTGTGGGTGATTTCAAGAGTCAGTGAGGATGTAATTGCCTCACAGACAGATTCACTTCCACATTTCAATACTGTAGCAGGGTGCTTGGTGATCATATAAGGATGGCTCCAGAAATGCCTCCATACATGACTGTGAGATATAAGAATTTAATTATTGTATTCCTAGTAGGAGATTTTGTCATGGTCACCAGTGTAGTCTTCTGATATTGCACTTTAAGTTTTTATTCATGGCATTTGGACCTCTTCAAATCTCCACTTAACTTGTTTTGGCAGACCAATAAGTGTGTCTTTGAAACACGAAGACAAGCATAAACGACACGAACTACGTTACATACTTTCACAAATGGCTGCTTGCACAGAATAGAAGGATTGTATGGGTATGACAAGTAGACCAATGTAGAAGCGATGACAAGAATCAGGCAAAAACGATAATGGCCAAGTATTGACTCGAACAAAGAAAACATGTTTATAGCTTTACAAGACATGCATTCTGTCAAAATAGATAGAAGAAGATTTTTAAAAAGACATGAAGATCAGAACTGAAGACATGTGTGACAGGGATGGCAATGCTCCTTGACAAAATACTAACGATGATGATGAATATAGAATATATGTGAGTAAATGGCTACCAGGAACCTGCGTCTAGAATCTTATGTCCATATTATGTTCTCTACCATAATCCATAACACTGATTAGAAATACATGCTCAATGTCACATTCTTCAGATAAAGCAAGAAATAATAGACATTAATGCGACAATGTATACGTTCATGTCACAATCTAGATAGTACATTTCATTTGAACAAATGCGACTGATAATAGTTGGCTGTATTTTAAACTGACTGATGTGCTATATCAATATTTACATGTCTGATATATCTTCATCGTTAGTAAATATATGAAACAAATATATACTATATTTTAAATACATATATATATATAACATTTCATCTGTGTGAAAATTGTTTTCATCTTCATCCTTCGTATTTTCTGCCAACCCATTATGTGTAAATATTGAGCTAATAAATTGTATAGTCGCGTTGATCATTACCTAGTTATTTAAAGAATCACTCGTGCTGTTTGTATTAATTATTTACGTAAATAATAATCCTTCATTTAGGAAGTTGGGAGCATTTTCCTTATCCAGATCATGGAAAGAAGCTAATGTTGTAGGGAAATAGAAAATTGTCCATGATTTGTTGGAAAACACTATCTAATGGAGAGCATTCGCCTTCTCTTCTTCTCGTCCTTATCTCGACTAAGTCTCTTTCGTTCTTAACGGCCAATTTCTAGAGACCTGTTTGACAACATTTATAGGCCATTCCCACCATACTGTAGCGGTGCGACAATTGGTGCTCCACCCATTACACCATATACAACAATTGTTCAGGTAACTAAGGCAGTGACAATTTGACGTATGCGATATTTAAAATCAACCCATTATATCCACGTTAGGTTTACAATAACACAATAATCAACAACTTACTCACATAATCTACATTAATCACTACTTGGGTATTTTTTTACATCAAGTAGAAACTGATTATTGAAGTATAACTGTGACCGAAGACGCAGCAAGAGAGAGAGATTAATGCAGTCAGCGACTCATAGCTTGACTGCTTAGGTCAGGGTCAGGGAACCAGAGCTGACCAAGACCCTACTCTACCTTCAAGTGGTGGTCCTGGAAACAGGCTGCATCATTGTAGTCTGGCTGAGAGATTAGAGATCGAAATGTGAAAGCAAACATGGTCCCAAAAAATGCCGGGCTGAAGTCGGATGTGTCGGCCGAAAAGCGCAAATATCGCAGCTTCGCTGTAAACGGACACAACGCAACCAACGTCCTTTTCAGGACGAACGAGGACGAAGGAGAAGTATAACTAAAGAACACCAGAATACCTCTAGAATGTCGTACCTTGATGGACCCAGGCAAACAGTTAATGACGTTTATTTTTAAAAAAAAAAGAAATTACCTTGACTGTGAGAGACAAATGTCATGAGTAGACATATTGTCAAACTTTCAACATAGAGTGTCATAATTATGACAAGCCTCTTGAAACAACAGATGAGAAGAATCTTGAGATGTCCGAGGATAACAACGGTCTGTCACAATATTGTTCATGGTCATCTTTATATAACGTGTCGTTCGTGTTTAAAATTATTATTATTTTTTTTAGTGTGCGAAATAAAGAAATTTGCTTTTAGTGAATCTAGAAGTAAAAACTATGGAATTTTAGTGAATACATATTTTAATGGGACCACAATTGTCTTATCTGTCACGGTTTGTTCTGTGTCCAGCAGTGAAGGAAATTTCGTTATCACGAATTTGCGAACTGGGGTATGTTTCTGTGTGTGTGTTTACACATTACGAGTGTTAAAGATAAGGACAGACAGAGATACAAAGACAAACAACAAGTAACCACCGTGACCTAAAGATATTTTACGTGGCTGTCCGTGTAAGACAACCAGGTGTCAATGTATAATCTTTACCTGCATCCGGCTTCAGGTCACAATTTTATTTTATCTGTCGGTCTTGGTCTTTCAACGCTTACTGATTGTTGAATAATACACTATTTTATATGAAGGGAAAAACATTCATACATACTCATACATAAGCACATGACACAATTGACGAAGATTTGTTTGTTGGTTCCGTCACTGTTGGCTCTAAAGAGTGTTGTTGACTGCTCAGTCTATCATCAAATTTTGTGGGGGTAGAAAGTCCTTGGCTGTAATGCTCGAGGTAACCACACCAATGTCAAGACAAGCGTCTTCAATACCCGTCTGATGTAGGCGTCTAGCAAAGACTACTGGCAACTTGAACCATAGACTTGTACTACAAACTAAGAGAAATTATACATTTCTTCTAAGTGTAGAGTCTCCTGACATGAGAATCAGGCGCCCTATGGTTCTATTCCACCACTTCATCATCCTCAGAAACTTTACCCTACTTGAGCATTAATGTTAAACCCAGTGAGTCGGATGAAAATACGTTTGGACAGGGTGTCAAACTCCTTTGTGCATGTACTTTTGTGCCCCGTTCTCACAATTTCATTCACTCCGGCAGTATCGCTTCATTTCTTTATTCATCGACCTATTATTTGGCATATTTTATGTTGAATATTATTTTACTGTTACTCCCCAGACTTGTTTTCGTTTCACCAGGTGAACTGTAACAATACCCAGTTAATCAGACCGGTCAGCGGTAAAACATTTATCTTTTGAGTCAGTCTATCTAATCTTTGATAGATGCTATCTGCGTCTGGACAATATAGTCGCACACGATCAATGAAAGGAAGCAATATTGTCTGTCTGAAAGATAAGTCTGGGGATTTACGCCGACACATCCTGGCATCAAGATTTTTACAGATTATCTGTCTCTTGGTGAACGATTTGAGTGCGTGGTTGATAATCGGCTTATCTCTTTAGCTCAGAAATGTTCTGTGTAATTAATACAGATAAAAACGTCTGAAAAGATATTATGAGCAAGGCAATCATTGAGGGATGGGTTCACAGATTTGTTTTTGAGTTGCATAAAGGGGCAAGCGGAAGTATTACAGCATTATTAGAAAGAGGTTACGAGTTGGAATTTTTAATGTATTATTTTAAAACACGCGAGGGAGGTTAAATTAAACACCCTAACTCATATAGTTCAGAGCTTTCGATTGGCTTGTAGTAAAAGACGGAATTCACACAAGTTCTCATTGGAAAATTCGTCGGGATCTGGGATTTAAACTTACAGCTTAACTTAACACTACCTTTGGTGTCTATACACCTTTGCTATCTTCAGAGAAGGGGTATTTCTGATAAGATCAGACTCTTAGCTGGCACTATCCTTGTATCATCTGATACACCTTTATGTCCAGGATATCTTCTTATTTTCTTTAACATCTGAACCTCTCGCGACAATAGACCAATATAGAGGGCTGGACATCTAGTTAGCCATTCAGTCCCATAAAATGTATAAAACCATGCCATAAGAGGCCACCAAAGAGGTTTGGGCATCTTGTTAACAATACCATCTCGTAGAATTGAAAAAAAAACAATGACGCAGATTATCCGTGACATATTGACAGAGAAAGTCGTAATGGTGTAGGAGGACATAAATTAATGTTAGGAATGAATATGCAGTGACATCACACAATGACAGAAATATCTACTGGCCTCGGGTAGTCCTAGTAAGAACATTACCAGAGGCGTGGACATGATCGAATACTGGAGGCATAAGCGAAGAAATGATGTACACATAGGTGAAATGGAGAAGGTAAAAACCTGTACGCATTTGGCTTGAGATGGCCGATAAAGAACTGTGCCACACAGTGACATAAACAACCTATTAGCGAGTAAGAGAGGACAGAAAGAAAGCAAACAAATTAAAGCTAAAACCGTAAACGTAGCAATAGACACGAAATGTACATACTAGAAAGTAAAAGAACAGTAAACATATTACAGGAGAAAATTAACAGATGGATACGTAATCAGCCACCAAAGCGCACAATCAAGGAAGCAGCGGGAAATGTATGTCTACCATCACAGCAAGAAGCAGAATTATATGTGTCTCTATACCAAGTCCAAGAGGCAGACATTTCTATGTGTATCATTGTCGAAAAGTACGAGTAACTCTTCTTCAACGTTATCATCATCACACAGCATCGCCATACTTCATTATTATTTTCAAGTTTTATTATAATTTATTGTCGTTTGGTCACACACACACAACCCACCGCTCGACCTGCCAAAACATGATTGACGCGAACAAACGGTACCAGGCATGGACAAAATCTCGGTCGCTCGAAAACAAAGAAAAAACGCTAACCCAGCGCCATTCGAGATACAGGTCTTCAAGTGACCGGTTGTACACTCCAGACAGCTATTTTAAATCGTGAATGTAATTTCCCTAATGTTTAGTTTGCTGCGTGCAAGGTTCCATTGGAGAAGACCCTGAGCAAGGTAGAGCTTCGTCTCCTGACCTATGTGCTTGACTGAAAGAGGAAACGTCAGTCAACAGGATTTTGTACTTGGCCGTCTACTGAAGATCCTATTCGTGTGGTGTCCCAACCTGGTGGTGACAGCACGGGGAATATAGTCAAATTCTTAAGTCATCGTAACTGGCATCAATACCTCATAACGGTGACCAACAGACCTGTACGGTAACGCATAAATAGTTACAGCGAGATCCCTCAGTGTATGCATACACATTTCTCCTCAGCACATGAGTATATCTCAATATCACACGAATGCCACATTCAAGTCTCATAATATATTTGGAGCTGTTTGAGCTTGCAACATTGTACCAATAAATGGAACAATTAGGACCCTGGTTGTCACATTAAGTGGAATTCAAACCATCGCGCCAACGAGCTCCTAATATTTATCAGAAGGAACAATAGACACATACGTTACTTTAGTTAAGAGAGGGCCTACTCCGTTAATTAGTTAAGTATTATTTAATTTCATTATTTGTTACTGTGCTTTGTATTATTCCTTTTATACATGCTCTGTTTTACTTAATTATTGTACACTAGAGGAAAGCATTTAGTGTCGTACATTTGCTGCGCTCATGCTGTCGTAATTGTACGTCTGTTAACAATTCTTTCTATACTAGCAAAATCCCGCCAAAATTGGCAGGTTTTTAATTATTGTGTGTAGTTTCTGCTACATGTAGAACATACGGTCCTATCACCACTGTGGTCATTTCATTGCAGACGACCGTTTTTAGATATTTGTTGTGAAAATTTTAAAGATGTATTAAATATGAAGACATCAGTAACCCAACCTAAATGACATGTTGTCGTAGATTTTTAATAGGGAAATTAGGACTTGGGTTCGCCCCTTCTGAATAGTTTAGAATAAGTGATGGTCACAGTGAGAGGTAGTAATAGGAATAGATTTCTACGAGTGAGATGGTAGTAGAGGCTGTCCCGGAAATCGAGAATCTCTTTCTCTTTCCGCCTATCTTCTACAACAGATCCAGAGGAGTCAGACAGTCTATAAAGAAATATATATATATATATATATATATATATATATATATATATATATATATATATATATATATATATATATATATATATATATATATTAATATATATTACGACTCACGTGCACACACAAACACACACACACACACAATTGACAATATGTAGACGCACACACGTTGGAAAACTATAACAATGATTATACAGATATTATGGGACGAAACTGAAAGACACGCTGGAATAACAATTGAGTACTTTAATTATCATAGCAAACTTCTCTCACAACATATAAAATTACATAAAAAAAACACATACACAATATCATAAAAATCAAGGAATGCTACAATAGTGATAGACCCGTTTGTATGGTCCTCCCCTGGATATATAGCTCACAGTCCCGTTAGAAGAAAGTGATAACCCCAAAGAGTCACAGATACATATGATTGAGTCTATGGTTTTCCCCTTTTAAGGTATGGACAGACTTGATACTCTGCTTTATTCTCAGGGAAAATATTGTTAGCAATAACTTGCATAAAGAAAGTTACAACGTGGGTGACTCAAACAAAAAACATCCTTCAGTCTACTTTCACTCGGTTTTTTCATCAGATCCCTGACTCACACAACCTTACCTAAACTCGTGCTATTGTTCGCCGTCTGGCGCAAACTTTGGGACACTCACACACTTTTTATCTGTTTCTGTCGTTTAATGAAGCGGATCCCAGCTCTACAGATTTGTTTGTTGGTTTTCATCAAAATGGATTCGGGGAGCGTCTGCTTCAGGCGATAGTTATTTCAGACTAAAGTTAGTGTCACTTATTCACGAGGTAAGAGTTAGGGTTCCAGCGGGCACACAGTGTCAGAACACGAGGTTTCCCTTAATTAGGAAGATGACCGGTGGACAACTTCTCTCAACAGATAATCTTGGTTCACCACACACTTTGTCAACAATGTCGGAAAGTTAATGTTTTAGATTTCTGTAATTATTCTCGCCACAACGCAGCCTCAACACAGAGTTCGAGGAGAAATATGATCTGGCTCAAAGGCCCAGTATAAGCATTTATTCTTTAAAAAAACCAACCTGTTAGTGGGATCGGTATTCTGTCTATCTCTGAAGGCACACGCCCTGTCAGACAGGTGGTACTTGAAAACCCACGTGGTTAAAGATATAAAATGTTTATGTTTCTCACAGGTATGTCTCTGTACTAAACGCCGGCAAAATTGGGTTACCCCAGTATTCACTGAATAAAGAAAAACACATATGAAATATTTTACATATTATGTACTCAATATAACTTACGTTTAGAACTGCAAGCATAGAGCTTGACTTGACGTTTAAACTTTCCCGTGAAATAAGTTATATATAAAAATCCATCATCATGAATTAGGAATACCTACGTATTCCGTCAACACTCATGAGGCATCTAGCATTTATAAGTTAGTTTTAAAATATATTCTCTCGTCTGATTATTTAGAAGTTAAATTTAATTCATTAATAGCCGACTGAGTTTAAGCTAAAAATTATTGACACAGGGTATTTTGTATTAAATACACATATGCCTTAGTCCTCGAAATACTACACATGAGAGAGAGAGAGAGAGAGAGAGAGAGAGAGAGAGAGAGGTGGAGTGGAACACATTCAAATAATAACGAACACTAGCAATGTTCCCAACTCTGTCTAATGTATTCAAATAATTATCACCACAAAATCACAACATTATAAGTAGTTAGCGAAGTGTAACACATTGATGAAAATCTCAGATAACCGAATGCCTTATCTTCTCACAACTTAATATCCTCTTGCATTCGACAATACGAGTCGGCCATCATCAGCAAAACCTCGTCGCTCTCCCTACTCTCTCTTCTTCACTGCCCAATCAGAACGCCCCTTGCGTTCACCCCTGACCTGCTAACCTCGCAGTTTCGTGTTGTTAAGTTAAGTGTATGAAAACACCTCTCACACCAAACTGACATTATGTACCCGCCCCCAGTGGAGCACCGCCAGTCCACAGCTGTGTTAATCACACTGTGACATCTACTCTCCCCCAGGGGAAAAAAAACAAAGTTTTTTTTTTTTTTTTTTTTTAGAAGGCGGCTGGGCGCACTCCACACACCCAACATCCGGTTTTTGAGCCCAGTATACATTCATATCCTTCATGTCTTCACATATCTTGCATACTCACTTAAACATCGTGTAGTGGAAAAACCCAAGAAAAAAAACAATCATTCTACAAACGAGACAGAGTGTCAGCTACAACGTTGAGCTTACCCTCTAGGGGTAAAACAGTAAATTTGTACTGCTGCAGTAAGAGAGCCCAACGAGTTAACTTCGAGCTTGTCGATTTCGACGACTGTAAAAATGAGAGTGGTCGATGGTCTGTCTGTAATACAAAATGTGCACCTATCAAATATCGGGACAACTTTGAAACTGCCCACACTATTGCCAAGCACTCCCTTTCAATCGTGGAGTACCTAGTCTCAGCCGGCAACAGCTTCCGACTCACATACATCACTGGATGTAAGGTACTCTGGTGGTCTTGCATTAAACAAGCTCCAATTCCTACAGAAGATGCGTCTGTCCGGAAAACAAAGGGTTTGCGTAAATCTGGCATCAGTAAGATGGGTTTCCTAGAGAACATCCTCTTGATTCTAGATAAGGCTATCTCGCAATCTTGTGTCCACACGACCCTATTTGGCACCTCCTTACTCGTTAGCGAGGTAAGTGTAGCTGCAATGGAAGAGAACTGAGGGATGAACTTGTGATAAAAATTCACAAGTCCAATTAGACTTTTCACTTGCTTTTTTGTTATAGGTGTCTGCAACTGTAAAATCTTTGTGACTGTCACATCTTCCGGTTTTATGTGATTATGACCTACAGTGTGTCCTAAGAAACTTAACTCTTTAAAACCTATGCAAACTTTACTCGGCCGTGTTGTTAAATTATGCTACCTTAGACACCGCAATAGGGAAGATAACCCCATCATGTGATCCTCCCATGACTCATGAAACAAACATATATCGTCGATATATGTAATAATATCTGATCGATGTCCTAACAACCACCTCATCATCCTCACAAATGTGGCGGGCGCGTTCACTAAGGCAAAGCACATGACATTGAACTGAAACAATCCTTTGGGGGTGCTAAATGCTGTAAGAGGTTTTGCAGCCTCTGCGAGGGGTACCTGCCAATAGCCTCTAGACAAATCGAGTTTGCTGAAATATGTAGCGTGGGTGAGTTGTGTTAACAGATCTTCCTGATTAGGTATTGGTTCAGCGTCAACGACGGTGATGCTGTTCAATCTCCGAAAGTCAATGCATATACGAAGAGATGCGTTCTTCTTGCGATCCACAACCATTGGAAAAGAATATGGTGAATCAGACGGAGAAATGATCCCCAGTCGTTGCATGTCACCAATTTCTCTCTCGACAGCTGATTTGAAATGCATGGGCAATGGATACGGTTTTACCCTAATAGGCTGATCACATGTCAGAGTGATATCATGACAAATCAGGTCTGTCCGTCCTGGCAGATCTGTGAGGACATCCTTAAACTCCGCTAATATAATATGTACTTCCGACTTTTGTTCTACTGTTAGGTCATCCCCGATTCGCACCATATTCCATGACTCCGACGGAACCAGGGGTACGAGGGATAACTGGATATTCCCTTCACCTTTTTCATCTCCCGTGTCATCAATGACTGCCGTACATGCCACTGTTGCTTCAGTCTGTGCTGCCCTTGTGACTGCTTTCAACGACTCAGGTCGTTCTACATATGGCCTCAGCATATTCACATGAAATACCTTTTCCTTATTTCGGACCGAAATTAGGTAATTGACATCTGTCATTTTTTTAACCACCTTGAATGGTCCTTGCCACGTAATGCTTAAGCGATCCTCTTTAGCTGGTAAAAGTAGCCAAACTTCCTCACCTGGAATCAGGGATACTAGTTTGGAGTTTCGATTTGCGTACTTCCGATACCGTGCTAACGACCCCGCCAAACAATCACGTGCCACCAAACAAGATTTTACAATACGTTCTCTGAGGCTCACTACATACTCATAACTCGTAACTGAGGTGCTATTTGCACATTTTCCAGTTAATAAATCTTTCAATATGTGCATCGGCCCCCTTGGGTTTGCCCCATACAGTAATTCGAAAAGGGAAAATCCTGTATTCTCTTGGGGAGCCTCCCTATAGGCAAACAGGACCGCTGGGAGTAACCTATCCCATTCTTGTGGAGATTCTGCGGTCACTTTTGACAGCATGTGTTTGAACGCACCGTTAAAACGCTCGCAAACTCCGCTTGACTGAGGGTGATATGGACTCGTGAATGTTTGGGCAATACCCAACAGCCCAGTGATTTCTGACATCTCCTTCGAAATGAACTGACGGCCCCTATCCGATAATATCTCTTCCGGAAAATCAAACCTGCAAAACAACATCTGCAAAGCCTCTGCGACTGCTTGTGAAGTAATACTCTTCATCAGCACCGCCTCCGGCCACCTGGTGCACAAATCTACCATCGTTAAAATGAAACGATATCCGTTGTCTGAAGTGACCGAGAGGGGGCCTATAATATCAATCGCTACTTTATGGAAAGGTCGTACTGACAAGTCCGTAACCTGCACTGGAGCTTTGGGAGTTCTGCCTTTATGCCTCATCTGTTGGCATATCTTACAGGACCTACAATATAGTTTAATGTCTTGCTAAACAATGGCCAATAGAATTGTGACAGCACCCTCTGGCGCGTTCTAGCCACACCCATGTGTCCCGCGAAAGGGGAGTCATGTGCAACCTCTAACACTTTTGCTCTAAAACTACACGGTACCACCACTTGGCGCTGAGTTTGTACTCCCTTAGCGAAACACCTAGTGAGAACATTATTCTTGAGCTCGAACCAATGTCTGGCCAGCTTCGTGCACTTTACATCACCTCTCTCGGCAAAGTTGTAAAATTTACGCAATGATCCGTCTGACCGTTGGTGCTGGATAAAGTCCGACACCTGTGTATCCTGACTTCCAGTGACCAATTCCGATGTCTTAGCTATATGATGCGTCGCTTCTAATGCGTCATCTGCCTTTGACTGCGCCCTAGTAATCACCGCATT
The DNA here is from genome assembly GCA_024509875.1 of Oreohelix idahoensis. Taxonomy (NCBI): domain Eukaryota; kingdom Metazoa; phylum Mollusca; class Gastropoda; order Stylommatophora; family Oreohelicidae; genus Oreohelix; species Oreohelix idahoensis. The sequence goes on along the minus strand of JAMPIV010008780.1, from coordinate 70,232 downwards.
GGCCGTAAGCACACGATTGTCCATCCATTTCCTAATGTCCATCTGAGTACATTCCTGCACACCTTGCACATTACCCACAATCAAATCCGCTATCGGTGCTTCGAGTACACAGGCCTGTACTCTACCAGATATGAAGGGTGTGTCCACCTCAATAATGGCAAGAGGGTAATACTCAATGTTACCCCCGAAAGTGACACATATTGCTGTCTTACCTATCAAGCATGAGTCGTCAATGCAGGATCTACGCACTCCTATAGTTGTGCAGCCCGTGTCTCTCAACACCGACACTTCCTACTTTTGCACAAATCCTGGATGCAATTCCAAATGACCATTTTCTTCAAGCGAAGAGAGACAAGGCAGAGTGTGACCACAGATAAGCATAGGCTTACCGTCTGGCTCAAATAATGGTCTACACCTTTCACAATTCTCATTGTTAAAGGTTTCTAATATACAAGCCGAATTCGCTCGTTCTGAATTATTAGCACAGACCTTTGCCAAATGTCCTGTTCCCTTACAAAGACTACAGTGTAGCTGAGTAGTGCTATCCTTTTTCGGACTATTGTTTGGAGAGTGTCTGACTACTCGGTCTAACTCCTTTTTCTCAAAGGATTTGTTTCTTTGGTAAGGTGAGCTTTTGCGAAATCGTCTTTGTTCCTGCTCGTTTGGCACATCTATCTGGATCTGATTCCGCGGGTACCTATCCTGTCTGTCTCCAGTATATCTGTATTGATTTCTATCAGATTGATAGTTAAATTTCTTCCTCGGTGATCTATGGTCCCGATAATTGTCATACCGTGCAGGAGATCTGTCTCCTCGAAAGTAGGGTCTATCATAATTAAATCTTCTGGGGCCAAATCTATCGGCACTCTTCGATCTATGTTGATTGTAAGGTTTTCTAGTAATCTTTCCTATACTCGCTGAGAAAGTCTCAGAGATACTCTCCCTGTGTATGACTTTTCCTGGATGCGCGGTCACGTATTGGTGTCCTAATTCTGACATCGTACCGATGTTTTTGGGCTTGCGTTCCTGGAAAAACGCAATAAGCTCAGATGAACACGATGACAATACCTTGTCCCGTAACATAAGGTCAAAAAGCCCATCAAAGTCTTTAGTAATACCTTCCATCTCAATCCATCGATTTAATAGCTGAGTAATTTTCGCAATGAAATCCTCAAAATCCTGATTGACGCATGGTCTCACGTCTCGGAAACGAGCCCGATACCCTTCCGCCGTTAGATGAAATTTCCTTAACAACCTCTCCTTGACTATGTTATAATTTGCTCTGTCGGCTAAAGGGATACTATACACAGTTTCTAACGCAGATCCTGAAAGCAAGTTTCCCAGCAGAACAGGCCATTCCCCCTTCTTTATCTTTCAAGCCAAAACTACTGCTTCAAAACGTTCCACATACACGTCCATACTGTCCAAATCTTGATTAAAATTGGGTAATCGTAGTCTATAGGGACGTGAGAATTCTTTCCCACCTGAATCCTGCTTCCTGGACTCATTATCTAGCTTCTTCAGATTTATTTCTCTGTCAGCTTCAATTTTCTTCAACTCTTTCTCTGCTTCTATCTTGAATTTGTCAGCTTCTATCTTCTTCATCTCTTTCTCTGCTTCTATCTTCAATTTCTGGAATTCTCTCTCCTCACACCGTTCCATTCTATCAGTTTCCTGTTTTTCCTTCCATTTTTTTTCTGCCCCTTCCTGTAGAGCAGGGCCTGTTAATGCTAGCTCTTTACCAACCTCCACAAATTCTAAGAAGCTAGCCATCGTAATGTAATGTCATTAAATTAAAATTTCTTAAAGCAGTACTCAGTGTACAAAAAAAGGCCTTCAGTATTCCCCACTGGAAAATTATCAGATATTGTACTAAAAAAAAAAGAATCAAAATTATATGTAATGCCTAGTCAGAAATACTGACTGTACCACTCAAATAGGTGTATTCAGTATAATTGTGTGAAGTTATTCAACAGCATAATTTGCTGTACCCATAACACGCATAATATTTAAGAAGTGAAACTAAACACCACTGCAATATATAATTAATGGCATAAACATACATGTGATTCTCAACCAAACCAGATAACTACGTCTACACAAGCAAAAATACACAACCTACTCTTATGCTATTGGTACTGGAATTGAAAATGAGATACACTTCACTAAAACAAAACAAACATAAATTTAAACAATGATGACAATAATGAAGATGATCAAGACGACCTTACTACCCGACCGAACCCAACAGTACGGTGGAATAAGAAAAACAAATCCTCAGACAGCAGCAGATGTCTAATTATAAACCGTAGCTGTTAACAAATGAAAACAAGAGTTTGGGAAATTAACATATGTACATGATAGTAAGAAGAATACAAGAGAATACTCCAATTAAACATGACAAAGTGACACTATTACAAATATGACACCATGCAAACAAACCAGACCTGCACCACTAATACACTAAAATGTGCAACGTGAATTATGCAGGGCAGCCAATAGGGTCAGCTCTATGTGCCCGTGCTCCGGCACACAATTCACCTAACAACAGTCCTAAAGAACAGTTTAGCATAATCTCTTTCCACAATGCAAACGAGAAAATCCTATACCCACACAACACCCAAATGACACCAAAATTATACTTCTACGAAGACACAACAAAAACCTACAATAGACAATGAAGTGACCATGTGGTAAAGTGGGATGATATGAATATTTATAGGGGACTTAGTGTACTGCCTGAGGTCAGCTGTGAAGGTATCTGTACCTAATAGGTGTAGTGTTTTACAGATAACCTTACTTGCTACCACATTATACCTCAGTCAGAATTATTCTGGAATATTGTGATGACTACGTTAAATGTCTACGGTATGTATATGATGAAGTGTAAGTCACAACAACAACAGACAGATAAATAATTTAATTTATTCCACCACACTTGACAACACTGTGACACTCACACACATTTAACACTCTATAAGACTATCTTAAATGAGTCACTGGTAAATTTTCAAATATCAATATGTATTAAGTACTTTCATTAATATATATGTCCTGATTCAAATACAAAGTGAACCAGGAATCACAATCAAGTGTAATTACAATTTATATGTACAGAATTTATCAATATGAACCTTGTAGTGACATATTTTATTAATATTATCCTATGTGTGTCAGTTGTGTAGTAGTAATATGAGGTAATACTGGTTTTGTTTTTTCAAGCTATGTTGTTATTTGTCATCATGACTTCAAGTGTTTGTTTATCTTGTAAATAATATGGGGAAAAGTTCACAGTTCCTATCAGTTTAAACACTGTATTTTCCCTCTATTTTGTAATAAAGTCAGATTTTGAGGGGGGGGGGGGGGCATAATGTTGAGCTCCTCTGGCCACAGACGCTTATCTTTTGTGATGGCGGCAGGAAAAGACTCCTCTGCTCGATAGCCTCCCTGTGTTCTGGAGACACCTCACTGGTCACTATCTGGACCCAGGAGTATGCTGTCAGCCTCTAGGTTCAGCAAAGCTCAGACCAGGTGCTGCTCAATAACTTTAGGACCACGGTCCCTGAAACAAGAAGGTTGTACCTCCTACTTCATAACTAATTTATAATCTATTTACAGACTGAACACAGTACATAACAAACACTGAGTTCAGAGCGTTAGGCCAACTGTCAGCTTCATCTGAAATACTTTACACCAGTATATTCCTCCTTAATGGTTACTACGCCTCTGCAATTCCAGCATTATTTCTTTTTAGTCAATAAGATAGGTGTCAGTGTACTGTTTGGCAATTCCATGTAGTTTTACTTTCCTCCGACACCTTCTGTTCAGGTTGGAGCACTATATAGGCTTTACCTCACGTTCGCTACTGAACTACACATATATACAGACATAAATTATCAATTTACATTCAATTTTCATTAAAAAGATATTGAATATATCAAGCTAACCACAATTCATGGAATAATACACAGTTACGTTGACTGGCAATGAATATAGCACAATTTCGATCTGCCGATGTCCCAGTCTTTTATTTAGAAAAATATGCACTGGCGCTCAACGCACTGGTTCTTTAGTAAGTTTATTTGAAAATCTGGTGGTGACCTGACGCCTCTGATTGACTATATTCGCGGGTCTAACCAATCGTGCCATGTTTACACAGCTTTTAAAAAAAAAAGTACTCCTACTCACGTTTCCCTAACAACCAAGAATCAATATTTATAGCCCGACTAATCGTGTTTAGCCTTACATTTACTTTCCGCCAATCAAATAGGAGGTAACATGGGGACCTATTTCCCGTACAATGGTGGTGTGAAAAACTGCCACAGAGCGATTCTGATTTTGGTGTTGTCTGACATCCCTCACTATTTCTTTTGGCTATAATCGGTTAATTCCTAGACTATTTGCGTAACGTTTAACATATTCTTTGTCAGCAAGTCCTAAGGAACCCAAATATATATATTTAATGGGGCTAAGTGGCTGCGTTCAAAATATGTATTTTCTAGGATAGTCGTGTAGTTGTTTTTTTATTTTTTATGTTTAGAACCGCCACCTGTCCTGCTGTACTGTCAGACTAATGTCATGATTTCAGACATAAAACAGTAGAATGTCATGTTTCCCAATAAGCGTTTTGTAAGTTTTTAAAACCTAACTCTCGTCTGGGTAGTGTTTTTTATCACTCTCGATTTGAAAAAAGTTAGTGCTAGTGGCCTTACACGCGTGATGGTAGTAATTGTGTATCGCGCGACTGTGGTAGTATTGCCTGCGTTCCGGCTTTCAGCCCCTCCCTTTCTTTCTATTCTTAGTCCATCTGTCTTTCGTTTTTGGTAACATAGTGTATAAAATGACATGAATGGATTTTTAAATATAGGTCATCTTGCGTATCTCAAGGTTTTTCTTAGAAATGGAGTACACATTTTATTGTATTGGGGAAACGCGTGTATGCTGCAGAAGGCTTTTACTATCAACGTGAAACGTTACAATTTGCAGACGAAGGAGAAAACAAGGCGGATTTCGAGTACAGTCATTGTGACAGCACTGTTCTTTACCATTCTTCTTTCCTTTTATTGAATTTATGGGTTAGGCTTTACATTTACCTGATAATTTATATATGTGGATTAGAATTTCTCACGACAAATCCTCCCCACTTAAAACAGACGTTATATGTCAGTCTATAATTCTATATACACATAGAGAAATTTATTATTATTCCTGGGGTTTAGGGTGATTCTCATCACACGGATGGCGGCTTAAAAAATCCGCTCCCAGATTTGTTTTTCCACTTATATACTCTATGCTAAACTCAAATGGCTGCATCAATAAAGACCAACGGAGTAATCTAGAATTCTCATGTCTAGCCTGTGCTAGAAACGACAAAGTTTTGTGATCCGTTTGCAACTTAAATGCCTTCCCATACAGATAAATATTGAATTTCTTTATCGCCCATATTACTGCAAGACATTCTTTTTCGCTAGTTGAGTAATTGGTTTCAGCTTTATTCAACTTTCTGCTAGCATATGCCACTGGGCTTAATTCCCCATCCAATGCATCTGATTTCTGTAGCAGAGTTGCACCTAACCCAATATTACTGGCATCCGTCCTTACAATGAATTCTTGACTTAAGTCAGGTAATTTCAAAATAGGTTTGCTTGTGAGCTTTTCCTTTAATTCCTGGTAAGCCATTTCACATTGTGGTGTCCATGTAATTCGATCTGGATTTCCCTTACGTGTCAAATCAGTTAACGGTTCACATATGGAATTAAAGTTTTTGATATACTTCTGGTAGAAACCACATAATGAGACAAAAGATCTCACGTCTTTCTTGGTTTGTGGTCTCGGGGCTTTCTTTAGTTTCTCTAAATTCTTTGGGTCAGGGGTCATGTTTCCCTGATAAACTGTGTGTCCCAAGAATTCCAATTCTTTACATCCAACGCAACATTTGGTTGGTCGGGCTGTTAAATTCGCTTCCCTAAGTCGATTAAATAGCATGTTCAGAGAGTCAATGTGTTCCTCAAATGTTTCTGTGGCTATAAGGATATCATCCATGAAATTTGTGATGCATGGGTTATTCAGAGGGTCCAATAATTTTCTCATCATTCTAGAGAAGACACTAGGCGCATTCTTCAATCAAATGGCAATCTATTAAACTCATAGTGTCCTTCTGAGGTACTAAAAGCTAGGTATGGTCTAACCTCAGGCTTTACTGGAATCTGATAGTATCCTTTACTCAGGTCCACTTTTGAGAAATATTTAGCTTTATTTAGTCTGGCAAACAACTGATTTGTATCCGGCAATGGATCCACCTGTCCTTCTGTAATAGCATTCAGTCTCCTGTAATCTATACAGAGTCTATGTTCTCCAGAGGGTTTCCTTAAGAGTACAACACCGGAACTATACGAAGATTCACTGTGTGAAATAATTCCTTCCTTCAACAAATAGTCTATCTCTTCCTTCAAAGCTTTCTCCTTAGCAAAAGGAATCGAATAGGGTTTCATACAGACAGGTGTGGGGTCTATCAGTTTCATATCATATTCCAATAAGTTTGTATGCCCTGGTCGGTCTGTTAACACCTCTGCATGATTATCTATAACCTGTTGCACTCTCTCTTTCTGAGTTTTCGTTAAATGTGTACTGATTTTCACCTGTGCCGCTGTCTCACAGGGGTGTAATGGATATTCAAATGATGAAAGTGGTTCCTTTTTCATCTCCATGGCAATGGACAAGGTCAACAAGTGTGTTTCTTCCTGATTTTCTCTTTCCAAATATTTCTTCAGGAGATTCACATGATAGATTTTTTCTTTCCCCTTCTTATCTATCTTATAATTTGTTCTAGACACCTTCTCTAGAACTGTATATGGACCTTGCCATCCAATTTGTAACTTATTCTGACTACCGGGCAGAAGAAGCAGTACCTTCTCTCCCACAGCCAAATCTCTGTCTTTAGCTTTCCTGTTATAATAGGCAGCATGTTTCTTCCTGGCTTGTTTCAAATTTTCATTGGCAAGTTTCCAGCCAGTTTTTAAACGAGTGGTCAGCTCATTCACATATTGGTATGAGGATGTAATATTTTCCTCTGCCTTTTCATCAGTCCACGTTCTTAACAGCGTTACATATGGACCTTTAATTGTGTGGACCTATTTGTCCATGCACCGGTATGGTCTCTTCCACTGGAAGCGCTATAGTGATGATTTTTCTTCCCAGAATTTTCATGCACAAAACGACCGCTACCAATTCTTTTCTTGGGGCTGTCTCCCCACTTAAAATTCTTGATGAGAGATTTCCTCTCTACATCTTCTTCCTCCAGTTTGTTTAAGTCCGATTGAGGGATTTTCGGCTTATCCTGGGGTAAGACATCTTTTTACACCCTCCGCATAGTGGCCATTGTAAAACAGCTAAGTGAAGCTTGTCCGTGAAAGGGGGCTTCCCATTCCCTTTGGTCCACTTTATCAAATTTATATTTCTTTTTATTGTCAGGCCTAATTTTGCCCCGTGGCATGTCCAGGTCCTGATCAATGTTCCCACTTGTGGGTGTTCCCTCATGTGCTATGCTACACCTTTCTACAAAATTCTCAATGTCCCATCTTGCTTTGGGCCAATAATAATTGTGAGCCACCTTTTGGATGATGGTACCTATTTTTTCATGGTCCCCATCTGGTTTCACATGTAGGCTCCTTATTAATTCTGCCTTATATCTTTTAGGAAGTACCAGCTGTCCCTGACCTTTGGATCTAGCTCCAGTCTTCCTATACATCAACTTGTTTTTCATGTAAAAATCTCCCTTGCCTGGAGTTGTATGACAAGTTGACAATTTCCTGAAACAAGGCTTGAGGGTCTTATCCCCAGCCTGTGCCTTCCTCATCTCTTCTGGAGTGGTATCTAACAGAATATCCTCCTCCTTTCTTGAGGTCGACCTGACCTGAAGGGTGGCCATATACACAGTTTTCCTTCTACAATGGTCAGTGTCATGATTGTTCATCTTACAATTTTTACACCACCTTTTCCCTTGGTTGAAAGATTTTCTTTCATCATATTTCCTTTCATCGAATTGTGGGGTTTTATTTTTATTGTCATACCGTGGCGTATCAAATTGGTGCTTACCTTTGTTTTGATCTCTAGGATCAAATTTATTAAAGTTCTGTGGTGCCCTAAAATTTTCCACCTGTTTCTTTTTGTTACCTGATACCTCTGCCTGAGCTGCTTGATACCTTTCAGCAACATTTAGCAACTCACCCAGCCTCTCTGCACCTTGTTCCATGAGAAACTTTCTCAGGTCTGGAGCCATGGACTCTCTTAATTGTTCTATAAGGACCATTTCCTTAAGATCTTGGGTTTTCCCCAGAGAAGTCCATTTCTCCAAGTATGTCTCTAACCGTGCAGAGAACTGGTGATAGGTTTCACCTGACAGTAGTTTAGCATTCCTAAATTTTTTCCTATAAAATTCTGCGTTCTTTTCATATCTTAACAAAAGAGCCTGCTTTAGCATGTCATAATTTTCCTGATCACCTCTGCTCATTTTGGCAAAACTTCATAAGCTGCCCCACGAAGCCCTTGAGATAACTTTAAGCTCCACCTTTCTCTCTCTAACCCATATGTGGTAGCTAATAGTTCATATCTATTTAGATAGCTCTCAATATCATCGTCTTTCTCAACAAAATGATCTAAATGAAAATTCATAGCTGAGGTTGAGGCTCCTTGGCTAGCAGTGGCATTAGAGGTAAAGGGACTGGCACCATTTTCAGGAGCATGGCCTTGAAACTCAAACTCCCTTAGTCGTAACTCATGTTCCCTTTGTAATCTCTTCTCCTCCTTTTCTGCTTCCCTCTCTGCAGTCAATCTTCTTTCTTCTGCTTCCCTTTCTGCAGCTAATTTCTTCTCTTCTCTTTCTGCAGCCTGTCTTCTTTCCTCGGCTTCCAATGCTTTAGCCTCTTTGTCAGCCTCAATCTGCAACCTCTTAGCCTCAGCCTCTAACTTTCTTTCGGCCTCTTTTTCTAATCTTCTTTCTTCCCGTTCAATATATTTGTCACATTCAGCAGTGACATAAGCAATCATAATTTGCCCGTCCATTCCTAACTCTTTCGCAGTCTGTACAGCAGCAGATCGAAATTTTGCCAAGTCGGCCATTGTCTAACTTGCAAATGTAAACAATTCAATCTTTCAATAATTATCTAAGGACACTACAGGCACTGAGAGCTCAACCTTATTTATTTTCACCCAAGGATACCTTTTTAATTCTTATTATTCCCTGAAGTGAATTACCCCCAATATTTTTAATAGGGAAAGATTCAAAATCCCGAGAGCGAGACCCCAATATATGTGGTAAAGTGGGATGATATAAATATTTATAGGGGACTTAGTGTACTGCCTGAGGTCAGCTGTGAAGGTATCTGTATCTAATAGGTGTAGTGTTTTACAGATAACCTTACTTGCTACCACGTTATACCTCAGTCAGAATTATTCTGGAATATTGTGATGACTACGTTAAATGTCTAGGGTATGTATATGATGAAGTGTAAGTCACAACAACAACAGACAGATAAACAATTTAATTTATTCCACCACACTTGACAACACTGTGACACTCACACACATTTAACACTCTATAAGACTATCTTAAATGAGTCACTGGTAAATTTTCAAATATCAATATGTATTAAGTACTTTCATTAATATATATGTCCTGATTCAACTACAAAGTGAACCAGGAATCACAATCAAGTGTAATTACAATTTATATGTACAGAATTTATCAATATGAACCTTGTAGTGACATATTTTATTAATATTATCCTATGTGTGTCAGTTGTGTAGTAGTAATATGAGGTAATACTGGTTTTGTTTTTTCAAGCTATGTTGTTATTTGTCATCATGACTTCAAGTGTTTGTTTATCTTGTAAATAATATGGGGAAAAGTTCACAGTTCCTATCAATTTAAACACTGTATTTTCCCTCTATTTTGTAATAAAGTCAGATTTTGAGGGGGGGGGGGGGGGGTAATGTTGAGCTCCTCTGGCCACAGACGCTTACCTTTCGTGATGGCGGCAGGAAAAGACTCCTCTGCTCGATAGTGTCACAAAATTAACAGTGATAAAACGTCAAAATATCTCCAATGATACACCGTAGGGATAAAACTAATGCGTAAGCTGCTAGAATACATGATCGCCCACGCCGCGGGTCATCATCCGCCATGGAAATTAAATTGTTAGACTTGAAGGCAAAACAGAACGAAGATCAAAAGACAAAAATCTGACTGAACGCGTGCTTGAAACTAGCGAGGCTAAATGGACGCAAATTGGTGGGGCAAGGAGGAAAAAGTCACGTTCCCCAAGTTGACATAAAGTAAGGAAATCGACAGAAGGGACCTTGGATATGATACGCCACAGTCATTTCTTGGACGCTTTTGCGATACCAAGCCTTTTATTTGAATTCAGCGGCAAACGCAGATGCTTGAAATATTACAAAATTTAAAAAGTAACTTTTTCTTAATATTAATGTTAGGAATATAAAAATTAGCTGGCCGGATGGCCCATTTTGAGCAGTGAAATAATATGCTTTCATTTATACAGACGGACAGATAATAAGAAAGATAATGGCAAAAGACTGTGTTGTTCACATCAGCGAAAGACTGCATTGAATCAAACATGTCACTAATTTGCACAAAAATCGCGACCTTGAGACTCAACGCAAATTTAATTGAGCCCGCTTCATTGATTCCAAACAAGTTAGTGATCTACTTTCACCACTTTGAACTTGTCGCAGTAACAGTTGCATTTTCGATCAAAGTCCCCTATCTGGTTAAAATGAAAGCTGGCATCAAAGTTACGTCCTGAAACCTCTGACAGTAAGTGACGTCACATGACATGGTGCCGTCAGAACAAATCTTTCTTCACACACTCAGTCAGCTGATCAGCTTCAAGGAACTGGCCTTTCAACTCCGTATACCCTAGTCTTCCTTCTCACGCCCAGACTGGTTCTTTGGACGAGTTAATTCATGGTCACACTATGGAACTAAACATTTGTTTTCAGGGGTTTAGGGAAATTTATTAAACAGCATGAGAAAAACAGTGAAGTACAAAAAATTGTAAAAGACAAGAATTAAGAAAACGATACATCTAAAATGTTTATTACTTATATTTGTTATGCTTTAACATGACCGAAAAATGAAAACAAAACTGCCTTATCGTGCCCAAAAAATGGCAAACAGTGAAATCCAATGCCTTAGCAAAGACTCTTAAATAAGTTCACCCTATTATTTTATGAAGCACATTTATATTCAATTGAGCTACTCTCTGTTATGCCCAAAAAAAAAAAAAAGATGCAAAATCGTTAACATCCTAGCCTTAGTTATAACTGTATGAACCTTAAACATGGAATGGAAGTGGTGGGTAATGTGACATGTGGAACTGATGACAAGATCTAGTCGAGGGACAGGAAGTAGTTGGGTAATATGACTCATGTGGAACTGATTACAAGATCTAATCGGGGGACAGGAAGACTTGGCAATCGTATGTTGAGGGCACATGCTCCGTGGGGGACTTGAATAGTTGTGTTCACGATTCACACAAACTTCAGTTGTGCACTAGCTAGCGCGATGAAGCCCTGACCAAGTTTAGCCCTGACAAGGACTACAAACACACAACTGAAACAAGGGAGTGACGGTTCTCTAAACTTGATGAAGAGGACAACGTTATAAGTCAGACGACCATGATTATTATCATTATCACCATAATTTTCCTGTGTGCTGTCTATCGAGCAGGGAGCCAACACTTCATGTGGTCCTCATTACACCAAACATTAACATTCTCTTCTAGTGGTGGTGTCTGTAGCAACTAGTTTGACATGATGATGTTACCAGTCACATTGACAACCTCGTATTGGTGATCCTAGGTGTGTAGTTGCCTCTCTAGAGACCCCTCGGAAACTAGACGGGGTCGGAATCAACATCAAGACACAAAAACATCGTGGCAGGGGCGGCTTACAACAGAAGACGGTGGAGATCCATTACAAACCACCCACGACAACGTCATAAGTCAAACCGCTCCATAAAACTGAGAAAAATGATTGGTTATAAACTAGTAAAGGTAGCCGCATAGCGAATACGGTCATAGAGGAGTGAAGTGTTAGAGATGTCACTATAATAGGTCTAGCTTAGAGTGGTAGGGTGACCAGTTCCATTGCTCATTGCCTTCGTCTTCCTTAACCCAAGAACAAGATCAGGTACCCATTTACAATGTATAAACTGGAGCATGACGTCACCGTGTTTCGAACCAGGTACCTTTTTTGCGAGACGTCAGCGCCCTAACGACTCTCTCAATCTGACGTTAGAACTTATTATCTGAAATTAAAATACGAAGGAGAACTTGAAATCTTCTAGGTCATGTGTTTGTTTAACTTGTAGGCCATGTGTTTGTTTAACTTCTAGGTCAAGTGTTTGTTTAACTTCTAGGTCATGTGTTTGTTTAACTTCTAGGTCATGTGTTTGTTTAAGTAAATTGAAATAGACCACCTCGAATTACTTTAAATGTGACTATTATATTTTGACTGTGAGTAAATCATGTACACATATGTTGACTGTGAGTAAATAATGCAGGCATATGTTTAATGTGAGTAAATCTTGCAGACACATGTTTACTGTGAGTAAATCATGCAGACACAAGTTTACTGTAGGTAAATCATGCAGACATAAGTTGACAGTGAGAAAAGCATGCAGACATAAGTTTACTGTGATTGAATCATGCAGACATGTAGCAAAATTTGTTACCACTTGCTTTGTTTGTGAAAAAATGTGAAACGGGACACAGAGCGATACAGTGGTCAAACAATCTTCAACACCTTAGTCCCCCGTAGTTATAGGGTGGGCTGAAGGAAAGTCTTCTGGATTACCAGTGTGTCTCAGAAACCGCGAACAGACGTGACGAAATGCAAGTTGAGTTTACGTGTACTCAATCCTACAAACACTGTGAGCGTTCAACAGCGATAGTCAATGATACAAAATTATGGAGACTAGATAGCAAGAGATATCAAATTTACTGACAGACTTTATAATTTCATTGGAAGATACATCCAAGACTTTTTACTATTATTTATTTTATTTTGTAAATATAAATAATCATTTATTTTACCATCTTCCAACACCCATTTCTCATTACGAAGCTAGATAGATGTACACAATAAATTATGAAATTGTACTCATTTGACTTGTTACATTTTTAACTGTTAAATTTTGAGTTACTTTTTCTAATTTATTTATATTATCACATAGGGTTACTATAGCGAAAGTGGCGCAGCATACTTCTGAAGCCTAAATCTATTGTCCATCTCAGAGTATTCACAGCAGTAACTCAATTGTGATACCAGTGTACGTCTCTGGCACTGGGACTTCATACTTTCTAGAAAGAAATTCGACTTCTTCTCTACCACTATCATCACACTAGAAAAACCTTTTGCTACAAGACACAAGTAAAGTAAATCATGCAGACATAAGTCAACTGTGAGAAAATCATGCAGGCATAAGTTTACTGTGAGTGAATCATCCAGACATAAGTTGACTGTGAGTAAATCATGCATGCATATGTTGACAGTTAGTAAATCATGCAAGCATATGTTGACTGCGAGTAAATTTAACTAACATACCTTGACTGTGAGCGATGAATGTCAGCAGTAGATAGAAAATCAAACTATAAACCTGGATCAACATTATTTCTGAATGAATGTTGAGTAATAATTACACATATCCTTGGTGTTCTAACCGTTCACAACTGCAAAATTACAGTATGGCAACATCGTTAAACCACTGCGTTTATATGAACACTTAGCATAACCATTTTAGAAGAAGTTGACATCCTGGTATGTTATTTTGAGATGAAAAGTGTATCCTAGTGTGTGCATCACTGCGTATCTTATTTTGGATGAGAGGACACTTCCTGACTGGTTGGAAAAATGTGCATTGTGTAATAGTACATTTGCATTGAGTTTAAGTACCCGACGTTGCCTGGTTTTTCAAATACTAGTTTATAGAAACATAAAACTACCCAATTTCTGAAAAAATAAACACCGAAGTACAATATTTGTTTTATTAAATAGCATTATTATTCTTTTAATTCACATAGTTACAATTCATATAATTTATAACATTGTTTCATATTTGCTTTTTTATATTTATTGGGTCGAAAAAAGCTACTTTCAGGGAGATGTATGGATACGATTACCGAACATATCTATATTCATTATTATCCTGAAAGAAAGAAAATATTCCCCTAGGTTATTCTCTCACTTCACTTATCATTTAATTAATTCTCTTGCTACCGTATTATCAAAAGTCATTTTTTTCCCCTTTGGGACTGAAAAAAAACACAACAAACTAGATAGTTCTAGGTCACGTGAAGAACACGCAAAGTTGAAAATGTAGTTGTCTATGTTGTTGATAATGAACCCAAGTCTAGTTGGAAACTGATTCTTATTACATTATTGAAGACCGGTTACGGTTGTGTTATTTTATTCCTGTCTTCCAGCCCAGCCATACTGTATGTGTGTCCGATTGGCTAATCTGTCAAAGATCTTTCATCCCGCAGCGGAATTACCGAGTTACTGGATATAAACGTGGTTACAATCCACTGTACGTAGATGTATATAGCTACCTAAGTTTGATCTTCAGTAAGGGATGGTACAGCCAGCGAGGATAGGAACTGGTCTCCCTGTCAAATAAAACAGTGCTTAGAATGGTGAAGTCTCTAACACGTCACTTTCTACAACAGTACCTGCTATGGGACAACTGTCACCTATAATGTGTTTTTGTTAACGTTTATTCACTTAATTTGTTCAGTTCCCATAAATCAAGTGACTGATGAAGACCACTGTGACGTACGTCTAGTTCGACAAGTGAATTTTCCCCGATTTGATGGATGATTAAAGGGACTTTTAGCTTTTCATAACATTAGAACCGCTGAAAATTTGTTGTAACTTTTTGGGTTCGCCAGAGCGAACCGATTGCACCGGGACTCATTTAGTGTGCGGCATGAGATCTAAAGACACTGAGACGATCCCCGAGCAGAGAAGCTAGTTTCTCGCAGGCATTTATCATCTCCGCGCGAACACTAAACCGCTCGCAAGATGGACCAGAGCGGTCAGAAGAAAGACACTGGGGGGGGGGGGAATCTCAGGAAGGACGGGCGGCATGCTATCAAAGACAGTAGTGGTCCCTGAAACGATTTCGCATCTCGGTGTTAAACACGGAACCGATCGCAGTGGGAGCGAACGGGGAAAGCTGACGCAAGCAGCGAGCGAAGATATGAGAGGCCAGGGGCGGCTTCTCTCTTTGGTCTGGCGGTCAGATCCCCAAAAGTCTTCTGAGATCTAAAAAGCTGTTACGTTTCTCATGTCCCACTCATCTTTCATTTCATTCTAGATATATACAGACCACGTAGAAATACACTTTATCACTCGCTGGCCAGAACTTAACAGAAGCACTAACTATATTTGAAATCTTGCTAGATTATCCCATGGATTTTATACATATTTGCAGTGAATTCTATTCTGTGCAAAGCGGTAATATATATATTGTGTAAAGTGATCAGTGGGCTAGTTCATTCATTCTATTTCACTGGATTTTGTGTTAATTTAAATCTATTAAATTAAACCATCTCAATAGTTCCAGTTGTAAAAGTAATGATATACCTGCTATATTATTTCCAAAAGATAATAGATGTTAAATGCTTAAATTAACTTTTAAAGTCGCGAAGGAATTTATAATTAATAAATTTAATTGAGTCCTATATATATATATATAGATAGTCTTAACGGGAAATGCATCGCGCTTTAGAAGGTTATTTGTTTTTCGGTATATTACATGTCTTTTTTTCTTTCATACAGAGTGATCGTAACCTGTTCGATCCCAGCATAAAGAAAGAAATAGAGAAATCATACAGAGTCCTTTTCAGACTCGGTTCTTAACTTCCAGATATATTGATGGAACATTTTTAAATATAATTCTTGTGGCGGTCAGATGCGACCTAGCTATCAATTACATGAAAGAAAGCACCCCCAAGAACTTTTTTAAAATAACTCATCAAATTTAATTACAATCTGTAATATAAACTGGAAGATGAACAGTGCCAGTAGCGATAACTTATTTACGGCTCTACTGTGAGAGAATACCTATTTACCTGACTGTGACTGAGCCTAATTTTTCCTCACTGGATTTAAACCATACCGGTCAGTTGCTATCATCACGCCTTGAAGGAATTTTACCTCCAGCAGCGAAATTAAAGAGACCTCATTTTCACCCCTGTATTGAATTGTGTCAGTGCCATCCCATAGACTCCTTTTCATATAATAAAACATAATAACTCTGAGTCTTCAAGTCCGTCGATTAGTGGGAATATTCGCTATCAGCAAATCTCGCTACATCTGGGGCGGTACATCGAAGTACTAGACATTTTCACGTGTCAAGAGTAATTGTTGTTTATATAATTCTATGGATTGTCTGATGCTGCAATCGGTAAGTGAGTGTATGTGTATATGAGTTTGGATCCTCACGCGCGTGTATGAATGACATGAAATTAAATCTTTTGTGTAACCATTTTGTTAAATTGCTTACCTGGTAATATATATCTTTTCTGTATACCCTACATTGTTCCTTTAAGTGGGATAGTTGATAATTTGTTAACTCTGTTTAAAACCCCCTCCTTTTCATTTGTTTAGTAAAGGGAAGAACAATTGGGAAGAACAGGATTTCTTTCTACCACCTATACCTAATTTTGTAACACCTCTTTTCAGAGTAATTAACTTTACTGTTAGGTTAACTTACCTACGTTCCTGATAACTATCTATCTTTGGACAGGGTTTATCTTTGTCTAATAAGCGGGACGGGTTTAGTCGATACCAATCTTCTTCACCCCCCCCCCCTCCCTACCTTGTTATTTGCATTTTTCTGTAATTTTGATAATTCTTGTTGTAAACAATTGATTATTTTAGTGATTGTCTTTTTTAACTTTAATAAACATCATAAACTTAATCGTTACGGTGTTGGACTACCCAAAGCCCATAAAAATTCTCCTATTTGTTTAAGATAGTTGTATCCACGTCGTCTGTGTGTTTGAAGCACCAAATCGGTGTGAGAGCAGGTGTGTGTCTGGAAAACAGGCAAATAATTGTTTGACCAGCAGAGTGGAAGAGAAGATTGAGAGAAACGATTTGTCGTAAATAAGTCTGTCTTTACTCTCCTCCAGCACTCTGTGGAGCATCATATTTAATCTCTAAATTTCTATCACTGAGCTTTTTTCACCATCATTCTACACTCTAAACCGGACTACTATTTCTAAGACACTTTCTCTCAAAATAAACTTACGACAACCACAATACCTAAAATAGAACGTAGTTGGTCAAGTAAGGTTGTTCTTGTATTATACTACTCGTCAAAAGTCAAGGGCCACACTATTATTTTCAATACACTTTTATATAAGCGCATAGAATGATTAAATGAAGGCAGTTTTTAGTAAAAATGGGTGCAATATCTTCATCTGACAGTCCTCTATGCACGCTAAGCATAAAAACAACTCACCGACAACCATGGTGATCACGTGCAGTTTGGTTTGCTGACCATAAATTCCCATTTTTAATCTGTTTTTTTTTTTTCAAACTTCCGTACAACCAAACAGGTGAAGTAATCGTGCTGATTGACATTCCACGTGCAATGGCGACTATTCGTGAACAGAGATCACTCTTAATTTGTTTTATAATCAGCAGACTTAGGGTAGTTTCATCACTTGCAAAAACCATGCCACCGAGAAGAAGTCTTGACACCTTACAAAGAATGAGGGCTATACCGTGTGTTGAAAGTGGTTTATCTGTCCGTGAGTTTGCTAGACGGCTTGCAGTGTCACACTCTACTATCCAAATAATTTTGGAGAGATCTCAGGCCACAGGAAGTGTGGAGGATCGCCAACGGCCAGATCGCCCTAGATGCACCAATAGACATGATGACCGGTACCTCTTGTTGTCAGCCCTGCGCCATCGAACAGTGACTTGTTCCACTCTAAGATGTCAGCTGAGACAAACTGTAAACGTTAATGTCAGTCAAATCACCATTCGCAGACGCTTACATGAATTTGGACTGGCTGCAATCAGAATCCCTCTTACTCCTGCTCATCGCAGAGTCCGTGTTGCTTGGTGTCGCGAGCACATCCGATGGAAAAGGCAACACTGGAGTCAAGTTCTCTTCACTGATGAATCTCGCTTCACTGTGTCATTCAATGATGGCAGGATTCGGGTTTGGAGACGACCAGGAGAGCGATTTACTGATGACACAATTTGAGAGGTGGATCGTTATGGTAGGGGGTTCTGTCATGGTCTGGGGAGGCTTCTACAGACACGGCAGGACCCCACTCTACATCATCCAAGGCAACTTGACCGGCCCAAGATACCAGAACGAAATCTTGAGACCAATTGTTCAGCCTTCTCTGGAGGCCATAGGTGGTAATGCCATCCTCCAAGAAGACAACGCTCGACCCCATCGAGCTCGTGTGGTGAATGACTTTATTCAGCAACATGGAATCATGAGGATGGCGTGGCCAGCTCATTCACCTGACCTTTCTCCTATTGAGCACCTATGGGATGTCTTTGGTCGAAGATTGTCAACAAATCACCCCCTGCCAATGGATGTTGCACAGCTGACTGCATTTCTGGTTCAGGAATAGCAAGCTGTTCCTCAGGATACTCTTCGGACCCTTGTGGACTCGATGCGTCTACGCTGTCTTGAATGCCTTGCTGCAAACGGTAGTCATACCCGATTTTGAAATGTCTATTTGTCCAATATCTATTGTGTGACTTTTGAAAAGGTGGGTGACACACTTCACAGCTTCATTGCCTTTGAATGTGTGTTATCATTTCTTTACGTGACATGTCAATTTGGTATTCAATAAATGCCGTTTTGACTGATACTAATTACGTTTATATCAGATTTGTTTTATGGTTTCAACCAAGGTTTTTCTAAGTGGCCCTTGACTTTTGACGAGTAGTATATTTTCATAATTTACGTATCGTTGAAATATAAAAAAAACAAATGAAACTTTAGTACACTTTTCGGAAATACGCAAAATATATGAGCAACATTTACATTAAATCCTGCAGGCTGAAGACAGGAAACTGAACTTATAAATAAAAGTCACCAGAAGAAACATTGACATATTGTAAGCTGAGATGTCGAAATAAAATACTAAAGAGCTAGGAAATACGAGACGTTTATGAAAACATGAGCCATTCGTTCTTACATATAAAATGCATAGTTTACAAGAAAAGCAAAAGTGAAGGATGTTAAATAACGAGTTCACGGGATAAAAAATATCATCACCTCTTGACCTAGTGAAGGGGAACTCGCAATATTACTCGGCTGAGCTCAGCGGTTGAAATAATCAGGCGACGCCTGGAACGAACTTCTCATAACCAAATCTGGGTCAGATAGTATCAGGCAACTACATGCAGGGAGCAACAGGATGTTTTTATTACAAAAAGTTTTTTTCAAAGTGAAGAATTCGAAACATTGGCGAGTTTTTATTTTTATTATTTTATTATTATTTTTTTTTTTTTAAAACTAAGAGAACCGTAATGAGCAATGACACATTCCCGAAAACTGTTTTCCGGCAAAGTCGCACATTGCAAAGTGAAAATTACTTGTAAATTGAACATCCTTTGAAGGACATTACAACTTTTTCGCGCTACAATATTCACATTTCACAGACATCCTTGCAAAAATGTGTGGTCGGTATTATAAACATGTATCTGTATGTTTAAAACTATCCGTACCAGTAGAGAAGGAATGGCGTTCAGGAGCATTTGTAGAGAAAAATATCTATAATTTAGAGGACATAAATGCTATATTAGTTTTATGAGGATGACTTATATGGTCACGTGTCCCACTCCGACCTGGGGGATCCCTGAAGAGATAAAGAAATATTAATAAGAAAACTGCACCCTCAGACATGACGACTGTCACGGATTGCCTCCCCTGCTTTGCAGTAGTGGTCCAACAGTGGCCAAAACCCAAGTATCAAATATGGGCTTCAAGTGCTCTACCTTTGCACAACTCTTGGCAGAGTTGTAGATAGAAGGGTAAAGACGCTTCTATCTTAAGGCTGTTTCATAAGATATTCAGAAAAGCGAGAACAATGCTGCATCGGCGGAGCACGCTAACTCTGTGATCTGCCGACAACTTTTGTGAAGAATTAAGCAATTATTATTTTAGCTCGTCAAGCCCCCACCCTGATTTACTCAGTGGAATTCTTCTTCTTATGGTATAGCTCTGTTTAGGGTGTATTTAGTAAATTGACTGAGACAAACATGCAGTACATCTAAAATGTTTAAATCGAAGATTTGTATAATTACAAATAACAAAATATAAAAATCACTTCAGTGTTAACAGTTTAAAAAATTGAATAGTTTAAAAAGAAAATGTTCATCCTTGGAGGATGGTAGAATGTTTGGTTAAGAAGTCACGTAGCAGCTTATATAACTACTTAGCTGTCAGTGACGGTTCTGTTTCTTCTGATGGTTTGGTTCCTCGTGGACTGATCACGCTTGTCGCTGGTCAAAATTGTAGGATGTAGCCCGTTCCCAGAAGTGTCAGGGAGTGTCTACGAAGCTGGTCCCTCGTCATAAAGCCCTTACCACTTTTCCCTTCTTGTTCCAGAGATAGTGTCCTCAAATGGTACCACCACAAACTATAGCAAAAGAATAGAAACGAAGCGCTCTCCTGAGTATTACGTTTCCCGACACATAATTATGTATCCCCTTTCTCTTATTCCACCATCCCACCTACTCAGAATTTACCCTCGATGAGAATTAAACTTAATCCCTCGAGAGAAAACTTTCTTTACATTTAAATTCGAAAGCTTTATCTTTATTTTACATTTAAATGAAAATTTAATAGTACAGATAGAATATGTTTACATTTACAGTTCCACTAAATGAAAAGTGCTCACAATATAAATTGAATATAAATATTAAACATAGAACGTACATTATTTCTTTCATCTTTCCCTCCCTGCTCCATATGGAACTTGGGACTACTAATGCTTTTAGTTCTCTTTAAGAAACTAGCGATAAACAGTCACCAGCCCTTGCGTTGGTGGTTCATTGAATTATCATTCTATACGCTGAGGTTGCCTGCCTCAAATGACTTGGACATCCACTAGCGATTTTCACACATTAATATTCACATGGCAATATATACATACTAGTTCACATGTTAGTAATGAAAAATATAGAAGGTAAAATGACAACTTACGCCAATCCTGGCTCACAGACTTTTTGTTCAGATGAATAAAGTTAAGGCACTTGATTAGGCCTCTTACACTTGTTCTTGGGGGTCGTTACTTTAATAAAATAATTCCCTCTTTGACTCCGTGTGTTCTCAGTTTCCTCAGTCCCGGTTTCCTTGTTAAAATGATAGAGATTTCCTGGGCTGATTTGTAAGTCCGTCAAGATTCTCAAAGAAAAGGTCCGGCCTGATAAAATGGAATTCTGAATTCTAACTTCTGGCAGGTCTGGTTGTGTCGTCTGTGGTAAGCCATTTCTCACAGTGAATTAAAATTGCGAAAAGGAAAGGTTATATTCATGTAATACCCCTGCATCTGTTTATTATGAAGCTTCTCAGTTCTCTAATCATTTCAAACGTGCGTGTGTTGGGGGGATGGAAGGGGGGTGGGGGGGGGGAATTTCAAAATATTCCGAAATGGAATAACTTTGCGCGTGATGCAAAGGTCACGTCTTGATATGTCAATAAAACATCCGATGCCTTGTACATCGGTAAACTCTCTCAGCAATGTTTGTAAGGTGTAATAATAGCCCCTTCAGTCATAACTGACTATGGGAATGCGCCCCTGAGGTGACAGCCCTCAGCTGCTTATTTTCCTGGTGCTCCTTTCGACGTTTTCTCCTCACCTCTGCTTCTTGTGTGAGCCCCTCTTCGCCCAATCTGAGGTGGCGCCGTAAATAGCATCGCCACTTAGTGCGATCGGCAGCTTCATCCTCCCATGTTGCTGGATCCATGTCCAGTGCCCTCATATCTCTCTTGCACACATCTTTGAACCTCAGCTGTGGTCGCCCAACTGTTCTCTTGCCATCTGCTAATTGTCCGTAGAAGATATCTTTTGGGGTGCGACCATCATCCATGCGGCGAACATGGCCAAGCCAGCGAAGTCTGCGCGGTCTAAGAAGCGTATACATACTTTGAAGGCCAGCACGTGACAACACCTCGACATTTGTCACTTTATCTTTCCACGAGATGCCGAGGATGCGGCGTAGACACCGCAAATGGAAGGTATTGAGCCTTCTTTCTTGCTTAGCATAGGTCGTCCAGGTCTCGCTGCCATATAGGAGTGTGCTGGTGACGCAGGCATTATATACCGCAGCTTTGGTCTTCATTGTGAGTTTAGAGTTTCCCAAAACACGCGATGTGAGGCGGGCAAAGGTAGCTGCAGCTTTGCCAATGCGGCTGTCGATTTCTGTATCCAGTGAGAGTTTGTCATTGATGGTAGACCCTAGGTATGTGAAGTGGTGCACCACTGCCAATTCATAGTTATCGATAGTGATAACTGGTGCAGCACCCACATCCTGACTCAGCACATTCGTTTTCTTTAGACTTATTGTGAGGCCAAAGTCCTTGCATGCTTTAGTGAAGCAATTCATCAAGCTCTGAAGCTCCTGTTGGCTTTGAGTGACGACTGCAGCATCGTCAGCGAACTACAAGTCTCTTATAGTGACCCTTCTGATTTTTGTTTTTGCCTTCAGCCTTGAAAGATTAAACAGACGGCCATCTGACCTAGTGTGAAGGCATATTCCTTCAGTTGCATCTCTGAATGCATGTTTCAAGAGTAAGGCAAAGAAGATTCCGAAGAGGGTCGGAGCCAGAAAACAGCCTTGTTTAACGCCACTTCGTATATCAAAGGGCTGTGACGTGCTTCCAGCATATTGGACTGTTTCCTTCATGCCGTCATGGAATGACTTTATCATTTCCAGCATTTTAGAAGGGCAGCCTATTTTCAGGAGGATTTTAAAGAGTCCATCCCTACTAACCAGGTCGAATGCTTTTGTGAGGTCTATAAAGGCGATATATAATGGTCTTTTCTGCTCTCTTGATTTTTCCTGAAGCTGGCGGAGAGAGAAGATCATGTCTGTTGTTGATCTGCCAGCTCGGAATCCACACTGTGACTCTGGATATATGCGCTCAGCTAACTTGTGTAGTCGCATTAAGATGACTTTGGCAAAAACCTTACCAACAATACTAAGAAGAGAGATGCCTCTGTAGTTATTGCAATCACTTCTGTCTCCTTTTTTTTATACAGTGTTACAATCTTGGCATCTCGCATGTCTTGAGGAATAGTTGTCTCTTCCCAGCACTGGCACAGCATCCTATGCAGGGGATGTAATAGCGTGCTCTTACAGCATTTGATTAAATCAGGAGGAATCCCATCACTGCCTGGTGCTTTGCCAGAGGCCAAGCTATCAATGGCCTTGCTGAGTTCCTCTAATGTTGGTTCGGCATCCAGCTCCTCCATAGTTGGCAGACTGTTGACACCATCAAGGGCTGCAGGCGTAACGGTATTGTCTCTAGCGTAAAGCTCAGAGTAGTGCTCGACCCACCTCTCCATCTGCTTACCCTTATCGGTTAGCTTCTCTCCGCTGATGGTTTTTAGCGGTGCCGTCTTACTTTTATGGGGGCCAAGTGCTTTCTTTATACCGTCATACATTTGTCTAATGTTGCCTGTTTGCGCTGCGATCTGGATGCTCTCACTGAGCTGGAGCCAGTAGTCATTTGCAGAGCGTCGAGCAGTTTGTTGAACTTTGCTTCTCGTAGCCCTCAGGATCTGTAGGGTTCTGGCACTCGGTGAACGTTTGTATTCATTCATAGCACTGCGCTTAGCTTCAATGACAGGTGCCATCACATCTGATGAAGCATCAAACCAGTCATTTGACTTTGCTGTTTTCTTACCAAAGGTGGCAAGTGCAGTACTTTGAATGGTGTTCCGTAGATGCTCCCAGTTCTCTGTAATAGTATCACCATGCTGAGGGCTACTGAGCACTTTCTCGAAGGTCGCAGTGAATTGAGCGATCATGAAAGGGTCTGACATCTTGCTGGTATCAATGCGTGGTTTCCCTTCATGTCTGACACGATAGAGTTTTCTTGGTTGTGCTCTGATTTTGCAGCAAACCAAGGAGTGATCTGTATCACAGTCTGCACTATGGTACGAGCGCGTGGAGAGCACAGACCTGAGAAGTGGCCTTCTGACGAGAATCAGGTCAAGTTGGTGCCAGTGCTTGGATCGTGGGTGTCTCCATGACACCTTATGCTGGGGTTTTGTCTGAAAGTAGGTGTTGGTCACGCAGAGGTCATGGTGGACGCACAACTCTAAGAGCCGTTGTCCATTTTCATTCATCTTGCCAATACCAAACCTGCCCAGACACGAAGGCCATGAAACATTATCGGCACCCACTCTAGCGTTAAAGTCACCAAGGAGAACAAGCTGTTCTTGCCTAGGTATGCTTTTGATAATTGCTGTTAGATTCTCGTAGAACTCATCTTTAGCTTCTGAGGCAGAGTACAGAGTAGGAGCATACACACTGACAAGGGTGATGGGACCTGTGCTAGTTTGCAGGCGGAGCGTTAACAGGCGTTCTGATCCATTCTCGCCTGGTTCAACCATTTTAGTTAGCGATTTTTTGACCGCAAAACCTACTCCGTGTTCTCTAGCTTTATTAAGATCTTTCCCTTGCCAATAAAATGTGTAGTCCTTCTCGCTCACCGTTCCAGAGCCCGCCAGGTGCGTTTCCTGAAGTGCAGCTATATCCACCTGAAGTCGTTTAAGCTCATCATTAATTATGGCTGTCTTCCTTACATCGTTTACATCCTGTAGGTTTTCGGATAGTCCAGTCAACATAGTCCGGACGTTCCAGCATCCCAATCTGAGAGTTTGCTTATTTCTATTTTTTCGATAATTGCTTGGTTCAAAATTTTCTGTCCACAGTTCGGGTTTGACCCTAATCCCCATGCACCCAATGGGGAAAGCAGACAGTGGCGGGACAACACCTTATTGACTGGGGGCTGCCCAGCTTGAAGCGGGCGGTAGCTGTCCAGTGAGATCCTAGAACCTCTCCCACTGTCGGAAGTAGCCCCTGGCGCCATGCCCTACGCCAATTGGGCAAAATGCTTATAACCGGTAACTGCTACTTCCCGTGTTTTGCCGACACCTATAGGGTGAAGCTGGAGTGTCCTCTCCAGGGCGCGAGCTTGGGCACAGTTATATGGAGATCAAGCTGTTGCCCATGCAGCATGTTCCCCCTCTCCACACAGCCGGTAGATCCAAAGGAACGGCAGTAGCCGATACAGTTTGGTACCAGCCATGTCGCAGGAGTTGCCAGAATAATGTCGAATCGACATTAGACTGCCTTAGGGACTCCGACTCCGGATTTATCCTCAGGGTTTACTCCCGAAGCCAATTCCATAAATGGATATTCCCGCAAGGCAGCGGTGGTTTGAATTCAGAGTTCCTTCTCTTAGATAAGCTACCAACCAAGGATCACGAGCCCTATCTGCCCGAAGCTGCTGGTTTTAAGGCGCCAGTCGCTCGCCTTTGCCCCTTCTCCCGTCAGTGAAAACAGTTTCGCCGGGCTCAAATTAAGCCACACGTGAAGGCCGGGAGCTGGACTTGGTTGTCAGAGGCTGTTTGAGGCGCGTGCCATAGAAGTATTTTATCTGCAGTGAGAGCTTATCCTCACTACAACTCCCGGCAATAACAACCTTTGGAACTTTGTAAGGTGTAACATCTTATTAATTTACAAGTCGGAGAGGAAACGATTAGGTCATCATTGTCTGTCCAAAATGTGTCACCCAGACAAGTAATCTCTTATCTGTCACGCACCCTGGCCTTTATCAGCAATTAGCAAATACGCTGGCGATTTGTAGGGCTAATCTGTATTCTGATGTCACCTGCAACCGTGATTGGCCAACATGGTTGTCGTTAATATTATCTCAGCCGCTCCTTGAAAAGCAGGGAGAAACTGATAACAAACAGACATGACGACTTATCCCTGAGAGTGGTGTAAGAAGGAAAATACAAAATATCCACTACAGTGCAGGGAAAGAAAAAAGTGCGACCATTGAAATGCACGCAATACTGTCAGTACAACAAATGTAACTGGTTACTGCTGTAGTGAAACCGAGATCTTGGTTCCTGTCTTCCTGTTAGTGGGCTAGCTACACTTGTGAGTTCCTGTCATCCTGTACGTGGGCTAGTTACAGTTGTGAGTTACTGTCCTTCTATAATGGGTTAGCTACAGTTGTGAGTCCATCTTCCGTAATGACAGGACTTGAAAATAACGATGATATGCCACATTTCATCCAGATAATTATTGATAATTCCGCATTTCTAGTCGCCCAGGTTGACAAGCCCTTAATTAATGATACACAGACGGAATAATGAACGGTTTAATTTTATTTTTGTTTTCCTTTCTTACCATGTACCAAGTCATGGTTTTCAAAGATATCCGTATATTTAAACAACTGTTGTGATAGAAGAACTGTTACACAGGCTTAATGCAAAGAAATTGTTGTAATTTACTGCAACTAGTTTAAGATACAGTAATCTCTCAGATAGTTGCAGTTCCAGGGTACTAAATCATTCTACTATTTTGTCATGGATTTCCTCCCGCTGGCTCAGCAGAAGTGGTCCAACAGTGGCCACAACTTCAAAAGTAACTAGAGATTCAAGTATCGATCTTGTCCTTAGAAACACAGACTAGTAGGACAACTGGTATAGTTCGTAAAGTAGTATCGCAATTGGCCTCTCCGATCCGTACCACCAACGTTTAGGGGGAATAAAGGAAAAAATTCCGGTTCTAAATATTTCTTTGCCTGATATTAATCAGGCGCGTATCCCTCGCTGTCCGTGAACCGATTCCTTTTCTCATATGTTTTACTCCCTCGAGCGTAAATTATCTAACTTAGGGGATGTAATGAACAAATCACCATTATTTCAGTTAATCTAATAAAAATGTGTGACTGAACAGCGGGAAATGGCTTGTGCCTGAAGCAACGTATAAAGTTTACATTCATTTAACAAATAATAATACACAACTATACGCATGTTGATGTAATCATCACTCACTCCCTGCTCCATTCGGAGTCTTGGGTTGCTTCTGCGCTTGGATCTCTGTGAGACCTAGCATGAAGCAATCACGAGCGCTTGCTGTGGTGATTCGTGAATGTATCCTGTTCACATGTTGAGGTTCCCAGCCTCATATTAACCTTTAACACCACTAATTAAATAAACACATATAGAAAGTATAAAACTATGTACACTAACCTCAATAAAATTGAGAATCTTTAGACATCCTGCTCAGATTTAAAGTCTCTGCACATTTATACGATTTGCCTCGAACACACGTCTGTGATTTTTTTCTTATTTCGTAATTCCTCTGTGACTTTTGTGTGTAGTTTTCTGTAGAAGCCCGGGTCCGTATTAATTTTGGCGATTTTTTTTTTCCAGTGGGTAAAAGATGCTCTAATACGTGTTTCTGTTCCTAATAAATTCAGAATCCTCCTCTAGTCTTTCATGTAGAAAGATCTGAGCTGTCTACCGGTGACGATTTCTGGAATGCAGTCTCGTGTGTCAAAATTGTTCTACATTATATAACGTAGATTTCCTGCTCCCGCTTTTCTGGCCGGTTGGGACAAACTCTCGATCGACACAATTATTATTCGCGCCTCAACATGCCATCCAATCTTATTTGAACGTTTTAGTTATAGCAACCTTATGATGAAATATTTTGCAGGACTCATCTAGTGCAACATTTCAAACCAGTGCTTTTTAAAATTGGGCTGTAAACATCCGATTATTATTTAGTAAAGTTACATATCACACTTCAAAATGTCTACCCAGATTTGGGATTATCTGACTTGCTTATCCCACGTAATTTAGACGTCGTTATTAGACTATGACTGGGACCTCAAGACGCAGCAATAGAGACCGCAGTCAGCGACTCATAGCCTGACTGCCTGCGTCAGGACCAGCGAACCAGAGCTAGTCAAGACCGCACTCCACCTCCACGTGGTGGTCCTGGAAACAGTCTGCAGCAGTGCAGGCTGGCTGAGCGAGTGCGGATCGCAATGGGAAGGCAAACCCGGTCCTAAAAAATGCCGTGCTGAAGTCGGATGTGTCGGCCGAAAGACGCAGATATCGCAGCTTCGCTGGAAACAGAAACAACGCAACCAACGTCCTTTTCAGGACGAACGAGGAAGAAGGAAGAAGATGAAGAAGACTATGACTCGGCGCAATTGAACCGTCTGTCAGGACATAATCGTGGTTTATCCTTACCTCCAATATTGCGAGTCTATTGTTCTGAGGAATTCTTTTTCTTTCGTCCTGAAAAGGATGTTGGTTACGTTGTGTCCGTTTACAGCGAAGCTGCGATATTTGCGTCTTTTGGCCGACACATCGAATATCAGCACGGCATTTTTTGGACCGGGTTAGCCTTCCCTCTTCGATTCCTACTCACTCAGCCAGACTGCAGTGATGCAGCCTGTTTCAAGGACCACCACTTTGAGGTGGAGTAGGGTCTTGGTCAGCTCTGCTTTGCTGACTGACGCAAGCAGTCTAGCTAACTAGTTCTGAGGAATTCAAAGGGATGACTCCAATCTTGCGCAAACATAGACGATAGCCTTTCTTATAGAATCCGTGTGAGATCGTCTCGTTTTTTGTGACTTAATTAATCCGCTAGGGAAGGACCGTCAAACTGAAAAGAATTGAAATGTGAAAGTTATGTAAACATTGGCCTTCGGGTGAGTTTTCTGTGTTGACAGAAATGGGCCAAGTTAGGGCAGAGGAGAGAGAGAGAAATTTCAAAATGTCTCTTGCGTAGTAAAGGTAGTGCAATACTGCCGGAGTGGACATGAGATCGCACGCACCGTTTTGTTACATATTTGACCTTGCGGTGGGTCCTAAAGCTTGGGCTTTCAGTATTATTATGGGAGTTTTACACTCTCTAATTTTAGCAGCTACTCCTAATCATTGGCCGGTACAATAGGGTGTCCTGGTTGCGACCTCCTATTTTGGCTGTCTGTGATCTCTCCTTGACAAAATTGGACGTTAAAAAAAGAAGGCTTACAAGGCGCTAGGTTATAACAAATATTTTCGCACACACACCCACATTGATACGTTGAGAAGAGATCCAATCAATAGCAGTCTATCTTAACATTTTCATGCCAAACCAACCATCTCATGTAAAACATTCTACATGACACCATGAGATATTATTTTTCAAAATCCATTAACTTATGTGGGTATTTATCATGTTTACAACTCATTTCTTCATTGATCTATCACTGATAATTTCTTCATAGATCTATCACCGATAATTTCTTTCAAGATGTCACTTTCTGATAATTTTGTATTACAATAATGTCTGGGCGGAAACGATTACGTAGCTTTCCGTGCTCTAAAATCACATTTGTTATCTTACTGTCTGTGTCTTAATCTTCAACCAGAGTGACATCTTCCGACACGCCATATGCGAACTGACAACTTATCTCCAAATACCGTCTGTCCATTAAAATTGGAACAGTGAAGAACATGGTTTGTGTATCTTCCCAGACAGAAAGGCTTGGTTAACAATAGGCATGTCGCTCAGTGTAGGCTTTTATTTTGACTGGAGCTGGCGATAAGCGAAAAGTCAACGTGTTAAGTTCGCTCTGCGCAAACAGTAGTCAATGTTGTTTTAAAAGTAGGTCGAGAGATCAGCTAAAATCAAGATGTGATAAAAAAGCTTGAACTATGAAAGCAAACATAACGTCAAAGTGCAGGGGAGAAAAACGAAAAGGAAGGACACAGAAAAGTTTAAATGATGGCACAGGAAAATGTAGCGATCGAAGATTTGACTCGCCACACAATTCAATGGCCATCACGACATGGGTCATGAGGACATCCAGCTTCTCTAACACTGCTAGTCGGTGTCACTTCCTCGAACAACGCCTTATCCACTTTATGGGTTTGTCACAAAACGGTTTGTGCGCTCTCATGTCCACTCCGGCAGGATTGCATTACATTCCTGTGCAAGTTATATTTAGTTATTTCTCTCTCCCATGTCCTTATTTGTCAACACAGAAAACTCATCCGAACGTCAATGTTTTCATAACTTTCCTATTTCATATCACTTCAATTCGCCGGCCCATCCCTGAGGGACTAATTGGTTCACAAAACCTGACGGTCTCGCATTTGATCCCTGCTGATAGGCTATTGACGGCGTTTGCACAAGATCTGATTAAACCTTTACAACTCTACAGAAAAATAGACTTGAATATTGGAGGTGCGGGTAAACCACAAAATGCCCAGACAAGATGGTCGAATTGCACCGAGTCATAGTCTGATAACGACTGTTGAATTACGTGGGATAGGCAAGTCAGATTATCCCCCAATGTGGGAGGCCATGTTCAAGTGTGACAGACGTAACTTTAAATGAATAATCGGATGTTTACAGCCCAATATTAGAAAAGTAACGTTTGAAATTTTGCACAAGGTGAATCATGCAAAATATTTTATCATAAGACTGCCATAAATTTAAACGTTCAAATAAGATTGGCTGCTACTTTGAGGCGCGAATAACAATTGCGTTGATTGCGCGTTTGCCAAAACAGCCCTGCAAAGCAGGGGCAGAAAATCTACAAAATAATCTGACAATTTTTGCAAGTCTAGTTCACTGTGAGAATCTCTTGCCAAGGCGACAACCATACCTTGTCAGAGTTAGAATCAAGAACGATTCTTATATTGGACCGGACATTTGTTTGAGCAATTTTTCAGTACTTCAGAGCCCAGAATAAACTCTACCATTTAACGAGGACAACCGGAATCTAAGGAAACTGAAAACAAGGAGTCATAGTGAGAATTCATTGTTAACATAACAACACCCAAGAAACGTGTAAAAAGGCATCTGCTAGTGCCTTATTTTTATTCCCCTGAGCAAACAGTCTGTGAGCCAAGATTGACGTAAGTTGTACATTTTACATTCCATATATTTCATTACTAACATGTGAACTAATATGTATATATTGCCACGTAAATATTAATATGTGAAAATTGCTAGTGCATGTCCAAGTCATTTGAGGCTGGCAACCTCAGCAAATCCCTCCTGTTTTCACTTCGAAAACAGGAGTACAACATTGTTTTTGACAGCCATAGATTTGATGATGCGCCAGACAACAGAGGGCAGTCCAAGAGGAATTAGATGGACATTTTCTACACTGGAAGACATAGAATATGCAGATGACATTGCACTACTCGCACATTCACATCAACACATCCAAGAAAAAACCGATTGGCCTGAACATCAATCTGAAGAAGACAGAGGTTAATGACACTCAATGTGGGCAATCCTGAGCCAATAACAATACGGAACCAGACGTTAGAACACACAAACACATTTACTTACCTAGGATTAATAGTAACACCTGACGGCGGAACAAGCAAGGACATTAACAACAGAATGAATAAAGCAAGAACAGCCTTTGCTATTCACAATCACATTTGGAAGTCTTCCCAGTACAGCACAAACACCAAATTAAGACTGTATGAGAGTTGTGTACTTTCTGTGCTTTTCTATGGTGCGGAATGCTGGAGAGTAGCAGAGAAGGAAATGTTGAAACTGTCCTCCTTTCACACAATCTGCCTTAGGAAAATTCTCCGAATCTTTTAGCCGAATACCATCAGCAACCAAGAACTGCTTATTCGGAGTAACTAGTACGACATACACACGATAATAACTGGTAGACGCTAAAGTTGGGTTGGCCACGGCTTCAGTAGGGACCCTGATACCATTACAAGAACAGCTATGCTATGGACTCCCGAAGGAAAGCAAAAGAGAGGCCGACCAAAAACAACCTGGCGGAGAACTGTAGAAGCAGAGATGCAAAGAATGAACCAGCGTTAAGGCACTGTACGAAGGATGGCCGCCGACCCAACAAAGTGGAATCAATTAGTTGTTGCCCCTCAAGACGCACCAGACGTGATGGCCACTGACTGCATTGACGGGCGGCGGCTATGGATCAAAGAAGAAGAAAGAACCTCAGCATATAGAATGAAAATTTCATGATCCACCACTGCAAGGGCTGGTGACTGTTTTATTGATAGTTTCTTAAAGATAAATAAAAAGCAAATTAGTCCCAAGTTCCATATGGAGCAGGGAGGGAAAGATGAAAGAAATGATGTACATTCTAATTATAATATTTGCAATTTCAAACCAGTGTAAATATCTTTGTAACCATATTCACTTTAAAATTAATGAAAGTTTTCACGCTTTTCAACTGGTGTAGATGTAAATGAAAACATAATTAATCTATTTTGTGAATATTTTTCAATCAGTGTAGACGTTAATGTAAACATACTCTATCTATACTGTTAACGTTTTCATTTGAATGTAAAGTAAATATAAAGCAATTCAATTTAAATGTAAAGAAAGTTTTCTCTCGAGGGATTAAGCTTTATTCTCATCGAGGGTAAAGTCTGAGGTAGATGGGATGGTGGAGTAGGCAGAAAGGGACACAAAACTATGTGTCGGGAAAAGCAATACTCTATTCTTTTACCATACTAGTTGGTGGTACCAGCTGAGGGTACTAATCTCTTGAAAAAAGTGAGGATAAAAGTGGCCTGACGTCGAGTTAGACCCTATCATCAAAGGGTCTTAGAGACGCGGGAAAAGCTTTGCAGTTACACCCTGATCTTACTTGGAACGTGAGGTGCCTTTAATCTTGACCAGAGACGCGAGAACTGCACAGAACCCTTAAACCCAGCGGGAGAAGAAACTACAATTTGCAGCTAAGTCAAACCTAAAACGTGCCAAGTGACTTCTTACATAAAACACCATACCATCACACGATAATGAGTCATCATCTCATCTCAACCCATAACCCGTCATGGGTCGTAGGGGTGCCATGGTGGAAGCATCAGCAGACATGGTCCTCCACTGCTCTCTATTCTCAGCAATGCGTACAATGAGTATTTTCTGTTAAAGACTATTCAATTTTTTTTTAAACTGTTAAAACTTAGTTGATTATTAAATGTGTTATTTCTAAATATACAAATTTAACGTCGATTTAATCATTTTGTATGTACTTCATGTTTGTCTCAGTCAATTTACTAAATACACTCTAAACAGAGCTATATCATAATATTAAAAATTCCTGTCAGTAAATCAGGGTGGAGGCTTGAACGAGCTGACATTCATTCATAACCCTCCACTCCCAAAGGAGCATAGGCCTTCAACAAACACATGCCAGGTCCTCCTGTCACGTGCCATCATCTCAAGTTCTTTCCACGTTCTCCTCATCATTTTCACCTCTGTTTCCAGCTCTCTTCTCCATGTGCTTCTTGGTCTACCTCTGTTTCTCTTGATCTGTGGGTACCAGAACAAGGACTGTCTTGTCATTCTATCAACAGGTTTTCTCAGTGTGTGTCCTATCCATCGCCATCGTCTTCTTCTCATCTCTTGTTTCACTGGCACTTGTCTAGTTCTTTTCATCAGTTCCACGTTGGTAACCTTGTCATACCATTTTAATCCCTCTA
The DNA here is from genome assembly GCA_024509875.1 of Oreohelix idahoensis. Classification (NCBI taxonomy): domain Eukaryota; kingdom Metazoa; phylum Mollusca; class Gastropoda; order Stylommatophora; family Oreohelicidae; genus Oreohelix; species Oreohelix idahoensis. The sequence goes on along the minus strand of JAMPIV010008780.1, from coordinate 36,639 downwards.
TTCTACGCAAGCACCCATTTATGAAAGAAAGTCTGTAGCTTTGTGGTTGTTGTCTTTGTTGTTTTCCATGTCTCAGAGCCATACAATAGGACTGACTTCACATTTGAGTTGAAGATTCTTATTTTCGTGATGGATCCGATTTCTCTTGATCTCCATATATTTCCCAATGCAATGAAAGCTCCTCTTGCTTTTTGTATTCTTAGTTTGAAATCACTGTCTGTCCTTCCAACTTTGTCTATATTGCTGCCATGATATGTGTACGATTCTACATCTTGTATTGGCGTTTCTTCAAGTTCAACCCTGTTATTATTACCTGCATTTACAGTATTCTCATTTTTTTTTGTCTTTTCCCTGCGTATTTTCAGATCCCATTGCTGTAACCTCTCATCGAGTGTTTTCAATTTGTCTTGCATCTGATTACGGTTATGGGACAGAAGAGCCAAGTCATTAGCAACATCCAGATCATCCAACTGCTTAGTCAGAGTCCACTGGATTCCATTTCTGTTGTGTGTTGTCGATGATCTCATAACCTAGTCTATTCTAGTAAGAAAAGAAATGGAGACAAGAGGCATCACTGTCGCACTCCTGTTCTTATCAAAAAATGTTCTGTAAGCTGTCCTTCGTAAAGAACTCTGCATGTCATGTCTTCAAAAGTTTTCTTTATTAAATTAATGATCTTCAGGGGAACTCCATAATGACTTATCAATTTCCAAAGTGATTCTCTGTCTACACTGTCAAATCTCTTTTCGTAGTCCACAAATCCGATGTATACTGGTGAATTCCATTCCAGACTTTGTTCAACTATTACTCTCAAAGTGGCTATCTGATCTGAACATGATCTGTTTTGTCGAAAACCTGCTTGTTCATCTCTCAGTTTCTTGTCTATGGACCCTTTTAATATCTCAAGGATAATCCTGTTTAATATTTTTGCTGGCACAGATAGTAACATTATTCCTCTATAATTTGTGCACTCTTGTCAATTTCCCTTCTTAGGCAACTTAACCAGATATCCTTCCTTCCATTCTGCTGGTATCTCTTCCTTTTCCCAGTCTTTACCAAGTAATTTAAATAACATCTCTATAGCCGTGTCGATATCTGCTTTGATGGCCTCTGCTGGAATGTCATCAGGTCCAGACGCTTTTCCATCTCTTAGAAGCTTTATGGCTTTCTTTATTTCTTTCTTCGTTGGTCTTTCCCCATTAATTTGTAGCTCATCTTCTGCTGGCTGGATGTCCGGGGGGTTTTGTGGAGATGGTCTATTGAGAAGGTCCTAAAAATATTATGTCCACCTCTTCATTTGCTCTTGTATATTGCTAAGCAGTGTTCCATTCTTGTCTTTTATGAAGCAACTTGTTTGCTTGTATTTCCCTGTTGGATATTGTGACCGCAAATTTGTCTCTTGTTTCTTGATTTTTTAAATGTCCTACTGTAGCGGGAGGTTATTTAAAATTATTTATTTATGTAAGAGTATGCCAGTAAAGAGTTCTGACCTTACAAGTAATACCCCAGTCTTAGAAATAAGCACTGGTGTATTGTTATCATAAAAATAGTCAGACTGTGAAAATCCTGGCTGGCCCAGTTGGTAAGAAGTAGTACCAGGATTTAAGGTGTCTCCTCCCTGTGACTATCTTATGATTAC
>JAMPIV010008780.1:0-30000 GCA_024509875.1 Oreohelix idahoensis | reverse complement strand
TCTCTCTCTATTTAACTGATTGTTACATATATGTATTTTATTCTCTTTCTCATTGTCTCACTCTCTCTCTCTTGCTCTCTCTTTTCTCTCTCACTCTCTCTCTCTCTCTCTCTATTAAACAGATTGTTACATATATGTATTTTATTCTCTTTCTCATTGTCTCTCTCTCTCTCTCTCTCTCTCTCTCTCTCTCTCTATTTAACTGATTGTATTTAATTTTATGTGTAAGTAACGTTTTTTCGTTTCTACTTCACAGAAATGTCAGCAATCCAAAATGTTTGTGGACAATGCAATCGTTCATTCACTCGTCAAAGCAACCTAACGAGACATATCTCCTCGGTCCATACAGACAAGAATCATGCCTGTCGTGTGTGTCCTCAAGTCTTTGCAGGACTTGATGCATTCCAACAACACATTGAGAGTGTTCATGGACCCGGTGCACCACGACCAGAGACAGTTGAAGCCACTGCACCATGGGCCGCTATAGACTCCCCACTGGGGACCACCACTGCAACGGCGGGCGCTACAATCCCTCAGTGGGGACCACCACTGCAACGGCGGGCGCTATAGACAACTCAGTAAGGACCACCACTGCAACGGCGTCCGCTACAAATCCCTCAGCGGGGACCACCACTGCACCAGGGCACAATCTCACGTGTCCCCGCTGCAACAAAACATTTACACGCCTTGACAATTTAACACAGCACATAAAGACAGTCCACTCAATGCCTGGTTTTAGCTGTGACATTTGTGGGAAACAATTCACCCGACGCAGCAGTTTACGGGCCCACAGAAACCACCAACACCAGACTGTCCCCACACCAACATCAGGTGCCCCACCAGGCGCCGAAACATTCCCCACACCAACAACAGACTCAAGCTCGGCGCACCCACAAACATTTACTGCAGGTGCACACCAGACTTATCATCAACATCGAGATCGGGGCACCAACAGACATCATCTGCTGCAGCAGGGACCACACCATCGACGAGAACAGCAACAACTTCGACACTACCATCAGCAACCTCTTCCTCAAGCCCCACCCCATCCCAATCATCAAAAACAGGCCAGACCAAGAAACGCCCCATGAACAGTACCCACCAGTCCCATATTAAAAAATCCCGTCTCCCTACTGAAGAAGACTCTTTAGAAGACTTACAGGCTGACATAAAACAAGTCTACACTGACAACTGGCAAGCAATTAAAACACACGCAAATAAACATAAATATTTATCGACTTTCACTTTTTTCAACAGACCAACAGAAAATATGGACTGGGACCATCTCTTGCTCCCTGTCTTCACACAACAGACAAAAAGATTCAAAATAAACTACAGTTTCCACATCATCTTGAGGCACAGAGAAACAAACGACCTCCGTTTCTTTCATGCTTCCCATAACAATACAGTCGTCTTAGATCAGCCACACTTAGTCAACAACATCACAGATTTCAAAGCTTTTCTCTCACAATTACACGATAGCGATATTGTCACACAAGCACAGTTAAATAGACCAAACACAAAATACTTTGTCGAAGCCATTCCAGCGACTTCGTTCTATCTGTACCATATCCAAGACTTTGCCATTGGCTGCTGTATACAAGACATTCCCTCTTTCATCACGGACAGTAACCACATCCATACATTACAACACGATTCAAACTCAAAACCATACAGTGATAACTTTTGCTTTTTTAGGTGTCTAGCCGTTTTTAGGGGTGGTGCCGTTACAGATGTTAGAAAAAGCACGCGTCGGTTAGTCGAGCAGTGGCAAACACAACAGGGACTTATGTCCCTCGTCGATTTCCCGGGGTTAGTTTAATTGATATGCCCCAATTAGAGACATGTTTTAACGTAAATATTGACATTTTCGAGTTTGACGACGAGGAAAACCTGACCCCCAAACTTAGAGGTAGTGACACTTTTAAAGATACGTTGCGTCTGTTAATGTTTAAGAACCACTTTATGTACATTACAGATATCGATAGGGCCAGTAACTCTTTTTCGTGTCCCGATTGCGGTAAGTTGTGGCAGGAGTATAAGTTTATGGTGCGCCATGAAAAACGCTGTACCGGCTCTAAGCGGAGAGAAACACTTAGAGGTGGTGTGTATAATCCCCCAGAGACCATTTGGGAATTAATCGAGGATGAGGGCATAGACGTAGACACAAAATTCGTCTTCCCTTATCGCGCCACATTTGACTATGAGTGTTTTTTTTGAGAACACTCTAGAGTCAAGTGGTAATGCCACTACCTACACAGCCAAACACGTCCCCCTGTCGTGTTCGGTGGCTTCTAACGTCCCCGGTTTTGAAGAACCCGTGTGTTTTATCACAACGGGTGACCCGCAAGAGTTGGTCAATAGGATGGCTGATCATCTGCTCGAAATTGCCGCGGCCTCTTATGAGATTCTGCGTGCGTATTTTGACGGTGTTTGCACACAACTCAAGGCTTTAGAGACGATCGGTAATTCAGACGGGCTCCTTGCTAGATTAGAGGGTTATTTGGGGCAGCTACCCGTATTAGGTTTCAATTCAGGCAAATATGACGTGAACGTAATCAAACCGTATCTCATCCGATATTTCATGGGGGAAGACTTCAAATTTTTAGTCAAGCGAAACAATAATTTTATGTGTATTGCCACTAGCGAGTTAAAGTTTTTAGACATAGTCAATTACTTAGCCCCCGGATTTAGCTATAGCAAATATCTCGCGGCGTACAACGTTAAAGAAACCAAAGGGTTTTTCTGTTATGAATACATAACAGATTTAGCAAAGTTAGACGAGACGGCGTTACCACCCCACTCGGCATTTTTTTCCAAACTTAAAAACACTAACATTTCCGCCGATGAGTACGCCGAGTGCCAGAAGGTGTGGGCCGAGAACCACATGACCACGTTGCGCGACTTTCTGACGTGGTACAACAATAAAGACGTGGTCCCCTTCCTGGCAGCGTTAGACCGACAAGTTAGTTTTTACGCGCGCCTAGGTGTAGACATGTTTAAAGATGCGATCTCCGTGCCCGGTGTCACGTTAAAGTACCTCTTCAAAACCCTCCCGCCCAACGTCATGTTTTCTTTATGCTCGAAGCAGGAGACAGATTTGCATAACATCTTGCGCCAAAATATAGTCGGGGGACCCTCAATTATTTTTCACAGGTTCCACGACAAAGGCAAAACCCGCCTTAGAGGTGGCAAAACGGTTCAAGCCATTAAAGGTTTTGACGCCAAACGCCCTTTATTTGTGGGCGATAATGCAGAAAATGCCCAAAGGGGAAAAAGGGGCTGACTTTCCCGTTAGACGGTACAAGGATGATGGTTTCAAGCACCACAAACTCCACAAACTATACCGTGCAGTGCCGCGCCGACTATTTGGCTTGGGTCTCCCACCAAAAAAAAGTGACCTTAAAAACCCAGTTTAACGGACGTGAGAAGGCGTTGGGTGATATATGCGTTAGGGTAGATGGCTGGGACAGATACTCTCAGACCGCCTACCAGTTCCATGGGTGCCTATTCCACGGCCACCCTAACTGTCCACTAACCACCGGTCGTGACGTTAACCCAGTCAACAACAAACCATTGGCTGAGTTGTACGCAAAGACGGTGGAGATAAGTTCTTATTTACGGGGCCATTGCGACGTCGAATTGGTAGAAATGTGGGAATGCGAGTGGCAGGCGTTGAAGAAAACGGACCCATCAATCCGTCGTTTTCTGAACGCCACCTTCCCGAACCAGAAACCGTCTTACACCAAATGTCGGTACCCCCTGACAAAAGAAAATATTCTCGCCTCGGTGCTAGACGAGACCTTGTTTGGGCTAGTCGAGTGTGACATCCATGTCCCCGACTCTTTAAAAGACCATTTCTCTGAGATGACGCCCATTTTTAAGAATGTTGACGTCACGAGGGAAGATATTGGGCCTTTCATGCGGGAATACGCCGAAAAACATAAACTCCTGACTTCCCCCAGACGGACATTGATCGGGAGTTATGTGGGCAAAAAGATTCTCTTGACAACACCTATGCTTCGCTGGTACCTAACCAAAGGTTTAGAAGTCACCTGTATCTACCAGGTGCTTGAGTATACACCCACGACGTGTTTCAAACGGTTTGGGGACACTGTTTCGAACGCGCGTCGACAGGGTGATACTGATCCTGCCTACGCCATTACCAGCGAGACCATGAAACTGCTAGGTAACGCGGCCTACGGCAAGACATTAACTAATAAGGCGAAGCATGTGGATGTCTCGTACACGATGGGCGAGGGTACCTCTGACCAAATAAACTCACCCCGCTTTAGGAAAATGACGATAGTGACGGACGAGATTTTTGAAGTAGAGAAACTTAAACAGACTATATGTTGGGACCTCCCCGTTCAGATAGGGTTTTTCGTGTACCAATACGCTAAATTACGCATGTTAGAATTTTACTACGACTGTTTAGATAATTTTGTAGATAGGTCAGACTTTCAGTTGTGCGAGACGGACACAGACAGCCTTTACTTGGCCCTTAGCGCGAATAACTTAGCGGACGTTGTTAAGCCCGCTTTGCGACAGGAATTTTATAGCTCCTACCACCAGTGGTTCCCCGCCGAAGTATGTCCCGACCATAGACCTGTTTTCATCGCTACCGAGGGTAAAACGCGCGCCCTTTGTCAGAAATGCCGCGAACAAATATTATTCGACAAGCGGACACCGGGCCTTTTTAAATTAGAGTACGAAGGCAGAGGGATGGTTTCCCTCTGTAGCAAGACATATCACTGTTTTGGCGACTACGACAAAACCACCACCAAAGGACTGAACAAACACCACAACAAAGTAGGCAAACACACATTCCTAGACGTCCTCAACACACAACAAGCACAGGGCGGGAAAAATATCGGGTTCAGAGCACACAATTCCTCCATCTACACATACGAACAACACCGCAACGCCCTATCTTACTTTTACATAAAACGACAGGTACATCCCGACAACGTAACCACATCACCCCTCAACATTTAAACTGTCTGTACACACAACACCTCTATTTCTTACGACGTGACGACAATGTGACGACAATGTGACGACACATATCCCTCAAGGTCTGGCCTGTACCCCTGTGATATTGTATTGAAAACAAACTGTGATAATGTAAATAATGTAACACCTCCCAATATAAATATGTATTATTGTAAATATCACTATGTGAAAATATCAATGTTTGATAATGTCACCATATACACCATATAATTATATATTCATTTGTAAATAAATCTGTGAAAATGTATTACGTTAAACGATACTATATATTACCATGTATGTTTTGCTATTACAAAAACACTATTGAATATAAAATAAAAACTATATTAACTAAAACGGTTTTTGTTACCTATATATCGTCTAATTGTTTGTCTAAATATATCGTCTAACTGTTCGTCTAACTGTTTGTATAACTGTTGTATGTCTAAATGTATATATAAATATCGTCTAATTGTTTGTCTAAATATAACGTCTAACTGTTCGTCTAACTGTTTGTATAACTGTTGTATGTCTAAATGTATATATATCGTCTAATTGTTTGTCTAAATGTTTGTCTAACACAGCCACTACCTAAGTTGGCTATACTAAAAACAACAACAATATATAAAAAACATTCATCTTGCAACATTTTCCTTATATAAACATCCTCTTCTTGTTATCTCAAGTCCGCCATCTTGCAACATTTTCCTTATATAAAAATACCTCTTCCTATTATCTCTAAAAATACCTCTTCTTGTTATCTCAAGTCCGCCATCTTGCCACATTTTCCTTATATTAAAATACCTCTTCTTGTTATCGTCTAAAAATAACCTCCCCTTGTTATCTAAAGTCCGCCATCTTGCCCCTGCAGCGCTCCTGCAGAATTTTTGCTATATAAAAGTCATGCTCCTGCAGGTGCCCCTGCAGCGCTCCTGCAGAATACTAACCAAGTGGTACATTCCCTACTACTTATATATATTTCAATGCTCTTTTCCAACTAGTAGAAATAGAATATTAGTGTAATTATTAAACTATTTTAACTGTACCCGAGGATTTATTCACTTCTTCCATTTGTGGTTTCAGTGAATGTACATTTTACTTATCCCCTAGAGTATAAGTAATCATAAGATAGTCACAGGGAGGAGACACCTTAAATCCTGGTACTACTTCTTACCAACTGGGCCAGCCAGGATTTTCACAGTCTGACTATTTTTATGATAACAAAACACCAGTGCTTATTTCTAAGACTGGTTGTAACTGTCTTTTCTTCTTGTTGAGGTGATCACTGGCCCAAGACAGTATACATGTTGTTAGATGTGTAGTGCGAGCGTATGATGAAGTGAGTGTTGGTGCGAATGAAGGCGCGAATGTGTTTAGGCTCGTACAGATGTAGATCCTGCAACCCATACTCTCACATGCAGTAATCAAGGATGCTTTGACACTGCAGGCATGTTTCAAGACATTTATTGACGGGAACACACATAATATCAACAGGAACAGTCAGTGTAACAAGGTCATGCTGACCTGACATCGATAGGTATACATTTGGCATTCAAAAAGGTAAACATCAGAATAGACGTGCATGGTCAATAGCAAAGTTCTTCGATAATGACAGTTCGTAGCGTCGCCCTTGGCGTCTCTGACTAAACGCGTCAGATGCCTTAGTTACTTTGACACACAGGTGCAACTTGGCACTCCCCGCCAATTGCACATATCAGGCTGTAGTATAATAGCCGAAAGCACAGGCCTCGTTCTGACGTCGGCCGTGTACTTCTGTTAAATAGGTTATCATCAACCCTGCAGTAATACTTATTGTAGATAGAAGTTCCGCCAATCTGCGGCTCCCACAATATATCTTCGTCACTGGATTTCTGGACAATATAAGACTAACAGTCTTGGATGGCTACCTCGAGCACAAATATATAAGTTCTGAAATGGCGGATCAGTGAGCTGCTGTTCACCCTAGGTAATCCTTTACATGTTCTGCCACCGAAAGCGTAATAATGCATAAAGGTCGGTATTACCTGGAAAATGAATCCTCAGAACTAAACAAGGAATTCTGTCGTCATCCCGACGCACAGAGATTCACTGGGGAAAACTGCCATAGCAGTTACTTCGAAGATTCTCCCCGAAAAACAATGGACTCTTGGTCCCTTCAGAAAAACAGGACCTCCCGGCTTCCCGGAAGTATATCTCACTCCCGCTTAAAAAACCTTCCCATCGGCCTACGCCGAACTGTCAACCTCTGAACCTACAGGTCAAACACAATGAATGAATAAACAAGGGAAGACAACCCCTAATCAACCTGACATCGCAGGTAAAGACACAATTATACTTATGATACAAACATAAGCAAATAACTTGACAGATGACTCCGTCGAAAATGACAGCAACACTGGGGTATTACTTGTAAGGTCAGAACTCTTTACTGGCATACTCTTACATAAATAAATAATTTTAAATAACCTCCCGCTACAGTAGGACATTTAAAAAATCAAGAAACAAGAGACAAATTTGCGGTCACAATATCCAACAAATTCCAAGTGCTCCAACAGCTGGAAGATGTAGAGAATACAGAAGACTATTGGCAGCAAATCAAAACTGTATGGAATGAGACATGTGAAGAAATACTGGGGGAAAGGGAACGACAACAAAAAGCGTGGATAACAACAGAAACCATCAATAAGATAAAAGACAGAAAAAACAAGAAAGCAGATTTAAACATAAGCAAAACCAGAAGTTCCAAAGCCAAGGCTCAAGAAATGTACACAGAAGCAAACAACGAAGTAAAAAGAAGTATCAAAAGAGACAAGGGGAAGTATATTGAGTAGTTGGCAAGAGAGGCAGAAGATGCTGCAGCCAATGGAAATATCGGAGAACTGTATAGCAGCACAAAGAAGCTAACAGGGAAATACAAGCAAACAAGTTGCTTCATAAAAGACAAGAATGGAACACTGCTTAGCAATATACAAGAGCAAATGAAGAGGTGGACATAATATTTTTAGGACCTTCTCAATAGACCATCTCCACAAAACCCCCCGGACATCCAGCCAGCAGAAGATGAGCTACAAATTAATGGGGAAAGACCAACGAAGAAAGAAATAAAGAAAGCCATAAAGCTTCTAAGAGATGGAAAAGCGTCTGGACCTGATGGCATTCCAGCAGAGGCCATCAAAGCAGATATCGACAGGCTATAGAGATGTTATTTAAATTACTTGGTAAAGACTGGGAAAAGGAAGAGATACCAGCAGAATGGAAGGAAGGATATCTGGTTAAGTTGCCTAAGAAGGGAAATTGACAAGAGTGCACAAATTATAGAGGAATAATGTTACTATCTGTGCCAGCAAAAATATTAAACAGGATTATCCTTGAGATATTAAAAGGGTCCATAGACAAGAAACTGAGAGATGAACAAGCAGGTTTTCGACAAAACAGATCATGTTCAGATCAGATAGCCACTTTGAGAGTAATAGTTGAACAAAGTCTGGAATGGAATTCACCAGTATACATCGGATTTGTGGACTACGAAAAGAGATTTGACAGTGTAGACAGAGAATCACTTTGGAAATTGATAAGTCATTATGGAGTTCCCCTGAAGATCATTAATTTAATAAAGAAAACTTTTGAAGACATGACATGCAGAGTTCTTTACGAAGGACAGCTTACAGAACATTTTTTGATAAGAACAGGAGTGCGACAGTGATGCCTCTTGTCTCCATTTCTTTTCTTACTAGAATAGACTAGGTTATGAGATCATCGACAACACACAACAGAAATGGAATCCAGTGGACTCTGACTAAGCAGTTGGATGATCTGGATGTTGCTAATGACTTGGCTCTTCTGTCCCATAACCGTAATCAGATGCAAGACAAATTGAAAACACTCGATGAGAGGTTACAGCAATGGGATCTGAAAATACGCAGGGAAAAGACAAAAAAAATGAGAATACTGTAAATGCAGGTAATAATAACAGGGTTGAACTTGAAGAAACGCCAATACAAGATGTAGAATCGTACACATATCATGGCAGCAATATAGACAAAGTTGGAAGGACAGACAGTGATTTCAAACTAAGAATACAAAAAGCAAGAGGAGCTTTCATTGCATTGGGAAATATATGGAGATCAAGAGAAATCGGATCCATCACGAAAATAAGAATCTTCAACTCAAATGTGAAGTCAGTCCTATTGTATGGCTCTGAGACATGGAAAACAACAAAGACAACAACCACAAAGCTACAGACTTTCTTTCATAAATGGGTGCTTGCGTAGAATAGAGGGATTAAAATGGTATGACAAGGTTACCAACGTGGAACTGATGACAAGAACTAGACAAGTGCCAGTGAAACAAGAGATGAGAAGAAGACGATGGCGATGGATAGGACACACACTGAGAAAACCTGTTGATAGAATGACAAGACAGTCCTTGTTCTGGTACCCAAAGATCAAGAGAAACAGAGGTAGACCAAGAAGCACATGGAGAAGAGAGCTGGAAACAGAGGTGAAAATGATGAGGAGAACGTGGAAAGAACTTGAGATGATGGCACGTGACAGGAGGACCTGGCATGTGTTTGTTGAAGGCCTATGCTCCTTTGGGAGTGGAGGGTTATGAATGAATGTCAGCTCGTTCAAGCCTCCACCCTGATTTACTGACAGGAATTTTTAATATTATGATATAGCTCTGTTTAGAGTGTATTTAGTAAATTGACTGAGACAAACATGAAGTACATACAAAATGATTAAATCGACGTTAAATTTGTATATTTAGAAATAACACATTTAATAATCAACTAAGTTTTAACAGTTTAAAAAAAAAATTGAATAGTCTTTAACAGAAAATACTCATTGTACGCATTGCTGAGAATAGAGAGCAGTGGAGGACCATGTCTGCTGATGCTTCCACCATGGCACCCCTACGACCCATGACGGGTTATGGGTTGAGATGAGATGATGACTCATTATCGTGTGATGGTATGGTGTTTTATGTAAGAAGTCACTTGGCACGTTTTAGGTTTGACTTAGCTGCAAATTGTAGTTTCTTCTCCCGCTGGGTTTAAGGGTTCTGTGCAGTTCTCGCGTCTCTGGTCAAGATTAAAGGCACCTCACGTTCCAAGTAAGATCAGGGTGTAACTGCAAAGCTTTTCCCGCGTCTCTAAGACCCTTTGATGATAGGGTCTAACTCGACGTCAGGCCACTTTTATCCTCACTTTTTTCAAGAGATTAGTACCCTCAGCTGGTACCACCAACTAGTATGGTAAAAGAATAGAGTATTGCTTTTCCCGACACATAGTTTTGTGTCCCTTTCTGCCTACTCCACCATCCCATCTACCTCAGACTTTACCCTCGATGAGAATAAAGCTTAATCCCTCGAGAGAAAACTTTCTTTACATTTAAATTGAATTGCTTTATATTTACTTTACATTCAAATGAAAACGTTAACAGTATAGATAGAGTATGTTTACATTAACGTCTACACTGATTGAAAAAATATTCACGAAATAGATTAATTATGTTTTCATTTACATCTACACCAGTTGAAAAGCGTGAAAACTTTCATTAATTTTAAAGTGAATATGGTTACAAAGATATTTACACTGGTTTGAAATTGCAAATATTATAATTAGAATGTACATCATTTCTTTCATCTTTCCCTCCCTGCTCCATATGGAACTTGGGACTAATTTGCTTCTTATTTATCTTTAAGAAACTATCAATAAAACAGTCACCAGCCCTTGCAGTGGTGGATCATGAAATTTTTATTCTATATGCTGAGGTTCTTTCTTCTTCTTTGATCCATAGCCGCCGCCCGTCAATGCAGTCAGTGGCCATCACGCCTAGTGGCGTCTTGTAGGGCAACAACAAATTGATTCCACTTTGCACGGTCGGTGGCCATCCTTCGTACAGTGCCTTAACGCTGGTTCATTCTTTGCATCTCTGCTTCCACAGTTCTCTCCCATGTTGCTTGTGGTCGGCCTCTCTTTTGCTTTCCTTCGGGAGTCCATAGCATAGCTGTTCTTGTAATGGTATCAGGGTCCCTACTGAAGCCGTGGCCAACCCAACTTTAGCGTTTCTACCAGTTATTATCGTGTGTATGTCGTACTAGTTACTCCGAATAAGCAGTTCTTGGTTGCTGATGGTATTCGGCTAAAAGATTCGGAGAATTTTCCTAAGGCAGTACAGATTGTGTGAAAGAGGACAGTTTCAACATTTCCTTCTCTGCTACTCTCCAGCATTCCGCACCATAGAAAAGCACAGAAAAGTACACAACTCTCATACAGTCTTAATTTGGTGTTTGTGCTGTACTGGGAAGACTTTCCAAATGTGATTGTGAATAGCAAAAGGCTGTTCTTGCTTTATTCATTCTGTTGTTAATGTCCTTGCTTGTTCCGCCGTCAGGTGTTACTATTAATCCTAGGTAAGTAAATGTGTTTGTGTGTTCTAACGTCTGGTTCCGTATTGTTATTGGCTCAGGATTGCCCACATTGAGTGTCATTAACCTCTGTCTTCTTCAGATTGATGTTCAGGCCAATCGGTTTTTTCTTGGATGTGTTGATGTGAATGTGCGAGTAGTGCAATGTCATCTGCATATTCTATGTCTTCCAGTGTAGAAAAATGTCCATCTAATTCCTCTTGGACTGCCTCTGTTGTCTGGCGCATCCAAAATCTATGGCTTGTCAAAAACAATGTTGTACTCCCTGTTTTCGAAGTGAAAACAGGAGGGATTTGCTGAGGGGTTGCCAGCCCGCAAGCCTCAAATGACTTGGACATGCACTAGCAATTTTTCACATATTAATATTTACGTGGCAATATATACATATTAGTTCACATGTTTAGTAATGAAATATATGGAATGTAAAAATGTACAACTTACGTCAATCTTGGCTCACAGGACTCGCCTTGACAGTTTGCTCAGGGGAATAAAAATAAGGCACTAGCAGATGCTTTTTTACACGTTTCTTGGGTGTTGTTATGTTAACAAGGAATTCTCACTATGACTCCTTGTTTTCAGTTTCCTTAGATTCCGGTTGTCCTCGTTAAATGGTAGAGTTTATTCTGGGCTCTGAAGTACTGAAAAATTGCTCAAACAAATGTCCGGTCCAATATAAGAATCGTTCTTGATTCTAACTCTGACAAGGTATGGTTGTCGCCTCTTGGCTAGCAAGAGATTCTCACAGTGAAACTAGACTTGCAAAAATTGTCAGATTATTTTGTAGATTTTCTGCCCCTGCTTTGCAGGGCTGTTTTGGCAAACGCGCAATCAACGCAATTGTTATTCGCGCCTCAAAGTAGCAGCCAATCTTATTTGAACGTTTAAATTTATGGCAGTCTTATGATAAAATATTTTGCATGATTCACCTTGTGCAAAATTTCAAACGTTACTTTTCTAATATTGGGCTGTAAACATCCGATTATTCATTTAAAGTTACGTCTGTCACACTTGAACATGGCCTCCCACATTGGGGGATAATCTGACTTGCCTATCCCACGTAATTCAACAGTCGTTATCAGACTATGACTCGGTGCAATTCGACCATCTTGTCTGGGCATTTTGTGGTTTACCCGCACCTCCAATATTCAAGTCTATTTTTCTGTAGAGTTGTAAAGGTTTAATCAGATCTTGTGCAAACACCGTCAATAGCCTATCAGCAGGGATCAAATGCGAGACCGTCAGGTTTTGTGAACCAATTAGTCCCTCAGGGATGGGCCGGCGAATTGAAGTGATATGAAATAGGAAAGTTATGAAAACATTGACGTTCGGATGAGTTTTCTGTGTTGACAAATAAGGACATGGGAGAGAGAAATAACTAAATATAACTTGCACAGGAATGTAATGCAATCCTGCCGGAGTGGACATGAGAGCGCACAAACCGTTTTGTGACAAACCCATAAAGTGGATAAGGCGTTGTTCGAGGAAGTGACACCGACTAGCAGTGTTAGAGAAGCTGGATGTCCTCATGACCCATGTCGTGATGGCCATTGAATTGTGTGGCGAGTCAAATCTTCGATCGCTACATTTTCCTGTGCCATCATTTAAACTTTTCTGTGTCCTTCCTTTTCGTTTTTCTCCCCTGCACTTTGACGTTATGTTTGCTTTCATAGTTCAAGCTTTTTTATCACATCTTGATTTTAGCTGATCTCTCGACCTACTTTTGAAACAACATTGACTACTGTTTGCGCAGAGCGAACTTAACACGTTGACTTTTCGCTTATCGCCAGCTCCAGTCAGAATAAAAGCCTACACTGAGCGACATGCCTATTGTTAACCAAGCCTTTCTGTCTGGGAAGATACACAAACCATGTTCTTCACTGTTCCAATTTTAATGGACAGACGGTATTTGGAGATAAGTTGTCAGTTCGCATATGGCGTGTCGGAAGATGTCACTCTGGTTGAAGATTAAGACACAGACAGTAAGATAACAAATGTGATTTTAGAGCACGGAAAGCTACGTAATCGCTTCCGCCTAGACATTATTGTAATACAAAATTATCATAAAGTGACATCTTGAAAGAAATTATCGGTGATAGATCTATGAAGAAATTATCAGTGATAGATCAATGAAGAAATGAGTTGTAAACATGATAAATACCCACATAAGTTAATGGATTTTGAAAAAAAATATCTCATGGTGTCATGTAGAATATTTTACATGAGATGGTTGGTTTGGCATGAAAATGTTAAGATAGACTGCTATTGATTGGATCTCTTCTCAACGTATCAATGTGGGTGTGTGTGCGAAAATATTTGTTATAACCTAGCGCCTTGTAAGCCTTCTTTTTTTAACGTCCAATTTTGTCAAGGAGAGATCACAGACAGCCAAAATAGGAGGTCGCAACCAGGACACCCTATTGTACCGGCCAATGATTAGGAGTAGCTGCTAAAATTAGAGAGTGTAAAACTCCCATAATAATACTGAAAGCCCAAGCTTTAGGACCCACCGCAAGGTCAAATATGTAACAAAACGGTGCGTGCGATCTCATGTCCACTCCGGCAGTATTGCACTACCTTTACTTTGCGGGCGAAATTTATATATTTCTCTCTCTCTCCTCTGCCTTAAGTTGGCCCATTTCTGTCAAAACAAAAAAATCATCTGAAGGCCAATGTTTACATAACTTTCACACTTCAATTCACTTCAATTCGACGGTCCATCCCTATGGGATTAATTAAGTCACAAAAAAAACGAGACGATCTCACAACGGATTCTATAAGAAAGGCTATCGTCTATGTTTGCGCAAGATTGGAGTCATCCCTTGAATTCCTCAGAACTAGTTAGCTAGACTGCTTGCGTCAGTCAGCAAAGCAGAGCTGACCAAGACCCTACTCCACCTCCAAGTGGTGGTCCTTGAAACAGGCTGCATCACTGCAGTCTGGCTGAGTGAGTAGGAATCGAAGAGGGAAGGCTAACCCGGTCCAAAAAATGCCATGCTGATATTCCGATTGTGTCGGCCAAAAGACGCAAATATCGCAGCTTCGCTGTAAAACGGACACAAACGTAACCAACATTCCTTTTCAGGACGAAAGAAAAAGAATTCCTCAGAACAATAGACTCGCAATATTGGAGGTAAGGATAAACCACGATTTATGTCCTGACAGACGGTTCAATTGCGCCGAGTCATAGTCTTCTTCATCTTCTTCTTCTTCATCGTTTGTCCTGAAAAGGATGTTGGTTGCGTTGTGTCCATTTACAGCGAAGCTGCGATATGTGCGCCTTTCGGCTGACACATCCGACTTCAGCACGGCATTTTTTTTAGGACCGGGTTTGCCTTCCCATTTCGATCCGCACTCGCTCAGCCAGCCTGCACTGCTGCAGACTGTTTCCAGGACCACCACGTGGAGGTGGAGTGCGGTCTTGACCAGCTCTGGTTCGCTGGTCCTGACGCAGGCAGTCAAGCTATGAGTCGCTGACTGCGGTCTCTATTGCTGCGTCTTGAGGTCCCAGTCATAGTCTAATAACGACGTCTAAATTACGTGGGATAAGCCCAAGTCAGATAATCCCAAATCTGGGTAGACATTTTGAAGTGTGATATGTAACTTTACTAAATAATAATCGGATGTTTACAGCCCAATTTTAAAAAGCAACTGGTTTGAAATGTTGCACTAGATGAGTCCTGCAAAATATTTCATCATAAGGTTGCTATAACTAAAACGTTCAAATAAGATTGGATGGCATGTTGAGGCGCGAATAATAATTGTGTCGATCGAGAGTTTGTCCCAACCGGCCAGAAAAGCGGGAGCAGGAAATCTACGTTATATAATGTAGAACAATTTTGACACACGAGACTGCATTCCAGAAATCGTCACGGTAGACAGCTCCAGATCTTTCTACATGAAAGACTAGAGGAGGATTCTGAATTTATTAGGAACAGAAACACGTATTAGAGCATCTTTTACCCACTGGAAAAAAAAAATCGCCACAATTAATACGGACCCGGGCTTCTACAGAAAACTACACACAAAAGTCACAGAGGAATTACGAAATAAGAAAAAAATCACAGACGTGTGTTCGAGGCAAATCGTATAAATGTGCAGAGACTTTAAATCTGAGCAGGATGTCTAAAGATTCTCAATTTTATTGAGGTTAGTGTACATAGTTTTATACTTTCTATATGTGTTTATTTAATTAGTGGTGTTAAAGGTTAATATGAGGCTGGGAACCTCAACATGTGAACAGGATACATTCACGAATCACCACAGCAAGCGCTCGTGATTGCTTCATGCTAGGTCTCACAGAGATCCAAGCGCAGAAGCAACCCAAGACTCCGAATGGAGCAGGGAGTGAGTGATGATTACATCAACATGCGTATAGTTGTGTATTATTATTTGTTAAATGAATGTAAACTTTATACGTTGCTTCAGGCACAAGCCATTTCCCGCTGTTCAGTCACACATTTTTATTAGATTAACTGAAATAATGGTGATTTGTTCATTACATCCCCTAAGTTAGATAATTTACGCTCGAGGGAGTAAAACATATGAGAAAAGGAGTCGGTTCACGGACAGCGAGGGATACGCGGCTGATTAATAGCAGGCAAAGAAATATTTAGAACGGAATTTTTTCCTTTATTCCCCCTAAACGTTGGTGGTACGGATCGGAGAGGAGGCCATTGCGATACTACTTTACGAACTATACAAGTTGTCCTACTAGTCTGTGTTTTATCTAAGGACAAGATCGATACTTGAATCTCTAGTTACTTTTGAAGTTGTGTCCACTGTTGGACCACTTCTGCAGAGCCAGCGGGAGGAAATCCATGACAAAAATAGTAGAATGATTTAGTAACCCTGGAACTGCAACTATCTGAGAGATTACTGTATCTTAAACTAGTTGCAGTAAATTACAACAATTTCTTTGCATTAAGCCTGTGTAAACAGTTCTTCTATCCAACAGTTGTTTAAATAATTACGTATATCTTTGAAAACCATGACTTGGTAACATGGTAAGAAAGGAAAACAAAAATAAAATTAAAACCGTTCATTATTCCGTCTGTTGTATCATTAATTAAGGGCTTGTCAACCTGGGCGACTAGAAATGCGGAATTATCAATAATTATCTGGATGAATGTGGCATATCATCGTTATTTTCAAGTCCTGTCACATTACGGAAGATGGACTCACAACTGTAGCTAACCCAATTATAGAAGGACAGTAACTCACAACTGTAAAACTAGCCACGTACAGGATGACAGGAACTCACAAGTGTAGCTAGCCCCACT
The DNA here is from genome assembly GCA_024509875.1 of Oreohelix idahoensis. NCBI lineage: Eukaryota > Metazoa > Mollusca > Gastropoda > Stylommatophora > Oreohelicidae > Oreohelix > Oreohelix idahoensis. The sequence goes on along the minus strand of JAMPIV010008780.1, from coordinate 13,297 downwards.
AACAGGAAGACAGGAACCAAGATCTCGGTTTCACTACAGCAGTAACAGTTACATTTGTTGTACTGACAGTATTGCGTGCATTTCCAATGGTCGCACTTTTTTCTTTCCCTGCACTGTAGTGGATATTTTGTATTTTCCTTCTAACACACTCTCAGGGATAAGTTCGTCATGTCTGTTTGTTATCAGTTTCTCTCCCGTGCTTTTTCCAAGGAGCGGCTGAGATAATATTAACGACAACCATGTTGGCCAATCACGGTTGCAGGTGACATCAGAATACAGATTAGCCCTACAAATCGCCAGCGTATTTGCTAATTGCTGATAAAGGCCAGGGTGCGTGACAGATAAGAGATTACTTGTTGGGTGGACACATTTTGGACAGACAATGATGACCTAATCGTTTCCTCTCCGACTTGTAAATTAATAAGATGTTACACCTTACAAAGTTCCAAAGGTTGTTATTGCCGGGAGTTGTAGTGAGGATAAGCTCTCACTGCAGATAAAAATACTTCTATGGCACGCGCCTCAAACAGCCTCTGACAACCAAGTCCAGCTCCCGGCCTTCACGTGTGGCTTAATTTGAGCCCGGCGAAACTGTTTTCACTGACGGGAAAAGGGGCAAAGGCGAGCGACTGGCGCCTTAAAACCAGCAGCTTCGGGCAGATAGGGCTCGTGATCCTTGGTTGGTAGCTTATCTAAGAGAAGGAACTCTGAATTCAAACCACCGCTGCCTTGCGGGGGATATCCATTTATGGAATTGGCTTCGGGAGTAAACCCTGAGGATAAATCCGGAGTCGGAGTCCCTAAGGCAGTCTAATGTCGATTCGACATTATTCTGGCAACTCCTGCGACATGGCTGGTACCAAACTGTATCGGCTACTGCCGTTCCTTTGGATCTACCGGCTGTGTGGAGAGGGGGAACATGCTGCATGGGCAACAGCTTGATCTCCATATAACTGTGCCCAAGCTCGCGCCCTGGAGAGGACACTCCAGCTTCACCCTATAGGTGTCGGCAAAACACGGGAAGTAGCAGTTACCGGTTATAAGCATTTTGCCCAATTGGCGTAGGGCATGGCGCCAGGGGCTACTTTCGACAGTGGGAGAGGTTCTAGGATCTCACTGGACAGCTACCGCCCGCTTCAAGCTGGGCAGCCCCCAGTCAATAAATAAGGTGTTGTCCCGCCACTGTCTGCTTTCCCCATTGGGTGCATGGGGATTAGGGTCAAACCCGAACTGTGGACAGAAAATTTTGCACCAAGCAATTATCGAAAAAATAGAAATAAGCAAACTCTCAGATTGGGATGCTGGAACGTCCGGACTATGTTGACTGGACTATCCGAAAACCTACAGGATGTAAACGATGTAAGGAAGACAGCCATAATTAATGATGAGCTTAAACGACTTCAGGTGGATATAGCTGCACTTCAGGAAACGCGCCTGGCGGGCTCTGGAACGGTGAGCGAGAAGGACTACACATTTTATTGGCAAGGGAAAGATCTTAATAAAGCTAGAGAACACGGAGTAGGTTTTGCGGTCAAAAAATCGCTAACTAAAATGGTTGAACCAGGCGAGAATGGATCAGAACGCCTGTTTACGCTCCATTGCAAACTAGCACAGGTCCCATCACCCTTGTCAGTGTGTATGCTCCTACTCTGTACTCTGCCTCAGAAGCTAAAGATGAGTTCTACGAGAATCTAACAGCAATTATCAAAAGCATACCTAGGCAAGAACAGCTTGTTCTCCTTGGTGACTTTAACGCTAGAGTGGGTGCCGATAATGTTTCATGGCCTTCGTGTCTGGGCAGGTTTGGTATTGGCAAGATGAATGAAAATGGACAACGGCTCTTAGAGTTGTGCGTCCACCATGACCTCTGCGTGACCAACACCTACTTTCAGACAAAACCCCAGCATAAGGTGTCATGGAGACACCCACGATCCAAGCACTGGCACCAACTTGACCTGATTCTCGTCAGAAGGCCACTCCTCAGGTCTGTGCTCTCCACGCGCTCGTACCATAGTGCAGACTGTGATACAGATCACTCCTTGGTTTGCTGCAAAATCAGAGCACAACCAAGAAAACTCTATCGTGTCAGACATGAAGGGAAACCACGCATTGATACCAGCAAGATGTCAGACCCTTTCATGATCGCTCAATTCACTGCGACCTTCGAGAAAGTGCTCAGTAGCCCTCAGCATGGTGATACTATTACAGAGAACTGGGAGCATCTACGGAACACCATTCAAAGTACTGCACTTGCCACCTTTGGTAAGAAAACAGCAAAGTCAAATGACTGGTTTGATGCTTCATCAGATGTGATGGCACCTGTCATTGAAGCTAAGCGCAGTGCTATGAATGAATACAAACGTTCACCGAGTGCCAGAACCCTACAGATCCTGAGGGCTACGAGAAGCAAAGTTCAACAAACTGCTCGACGCTGTGCAAATGACTACTGGCTCCAGCTCAGTGAGAGCATCCAGATCGCAGCGCAAACAGGCAACATTAGACAAATGTATGACGGTATAAAGAAAGCACTTGGCCCCCATAAAAGTAAGACGGCACCGCTAAAAACCATCAGCGGAGAGAAGCTAACCGATAAGGGTAAGCAGATGGAGAGGTGGGTCGAGCACTACTCTGAGCTTTACGCTAGAGACAATACCGTTACGCCTGCAGCCCTTGATGGTGTCAACAGTCTGCCAACTATGGAGGAGCTGGATGCCGAACCAACATTAGAGGAACTCAGCAAGGCCATTGATAGCTTGGCCTCTGGCAAAGCACCAGGCAGTGATGGGATTCCTCCTGATTTAATCAAATGCTGTAAGAGCACGCTATTACATCCCCTGCATAGGATGCTGTGCCAGTGCTGGGAAGAGACAACTATTCCTCAAGACATGCGAGATGCCAAGATTGTAACACTGTATAAAAAAAAAGGAGACAGAAGTGATTGCAATAACTACAGAGGCATCTCTCTTCTTAGTATTGTTGGTAAGGTTTTTGCCAAAGTCATCTTAATGCGACTACACAAGTTAGCTGAGCGCATATATCCAGAGTCACAGTGTGGATTCCGAGCTGGCAGATCAACAACAGACATGATCTTCTCTCTCCGCCAGCTTCAGGAAAAATCAAGAGAGCAGAAAAGACCATTATATATCGCCTTTATAGACCTCACAAAAGCATTCGACCTGGTTAGTAGGGATGGACTCTTTAAAATCCTCCTGAAAATAGGCTGCCCTTCTAAAATGCTGGAAATGATAAAGTCATTCCATGACGGCATGAAGGGAACAGTCCAATATGCTGGAAGCGCGTCACAGCCCTTTGATATACGAACTGGCGTTAAACAAGGCTGTGTTCTGGCTCCGACCCTCTTCGGAATCTTCTTTGCCTTACTCTTGAAACATGCATTCAGAGATGCAACTGAAGGAATATGCCTTCACACTAGGTCAGATGGCCGTCTGTTTAATCTTTCAAGGCTGAAGGCAAAAACAAAAATCAGAAGGGTCACTATAAGAGACTTGTTGTTCGCTGACGATGCTGCAGTCGTCACTCAAAGCCAACAGGAGCTTCAGAGCTTGATGAATCGCTTCACTAAAGCATGCAAGGACTTTGGCCTCACAATAAGTCTAAAGAAAACGAATGTGCTGAGTCAGGATGGGGGTGCTGCACCAGTTATCACTATCGATAACTATGAATTGGCAGTGGTGCACCACTTCACATACCTAGGGTCTACCATCAATGACAAACTCTCACTGGATACAGAAATCGACAGCCGCATTGGCAAAGCTGCAGCTACCTTTGCCCGCCTCACATCGCGTGTTTGGGGAAACTCTAAACTCACAATGAAGACCAAAGCTGCGGTATATAATGCCTGCGTCACCAGCACACTCCTATATGGCAGCGAGACCTGGACGACCTATGCTAAGCAAGAAAGAAGGCTCAATACCTTCCATTTGCGGTGTCTACGCCGCATCCTCGGCATCTCGTGGAAAGATAAAGTGACAAATGTCGAGGTGTTGTCACGTGCTGGCCTTCAAAGTATGTATACGCTTCTTAGACAGCGCAGACTTCGCTGGCTTGGCCGTGTTCGCCGCATGGATGATGGTCGCATCCCAAAAGATATCTTCTACGGACAATTAGCAGATGGCAAGAGAACAGTTGGGCGACCACAGCTGAGGTTCAAAGATGTGTGCAAGAGAGATATGAGGGCACTGGACATGGATCCAGCAACATGGGAGGATGAAGCTGCCGATCGCACTAAGTGGCGATGCTATTTACGGCGCCACCTCAGATTGGGCGAAGAGAGGCTCACACAAGAAGCAGAGGTGAGGAGAAAACGTCGAAAGGAGCACCAGGAAAATAAGCAGCTGAGGGCTGTCATCTCAGGGGCGCATTCCCATAGTCAGTTATGACTGAAGGGGCTATTATTATTACAATCATAGTAAGCAAGGACATCATTTCAGTGATATAGCATTAATATTAACATTTCAATTAAGTGTAACTGACTAACACATAAGTCAGACAAGTCAGTCATCAGGTGTCAAAGTTATACAGTCATAGCAAGTAACATCAATTCAATGATACAGAATTAATATTAACATATCAGTAATAAACATCATCTGGTTTATTCCGCTCCTATACATCCCTTCATATTCTATAACTTGATCCTTCCAAATCATATCAAGTACAAATTCAAATACTGATGCTATTTTTTGCCCGCTAATACTCGAGACGAAATCTCAGGTTATTATTTTATGTCTAACCTGACATCGATTTTACGTGAGTATCCCTTTATTTCTTGTACAGAGACAGGTGTCCCTCGCCATTCAGGCAAATACTCGCCGATTTCGGAGGTACCCATTGCAGCTGGGTCGGCTCAGGAGCCGCCAGTCCCTGGTCGACGACACTCCTTTAAATGTCATCGCCAGGTCTCGAGTTAATCCAGTCCAAATCCCGGTCGACGAAAAATCCTCAAATGCCGTCGCCCGGGTTTGATCCTGTATCACCCGGTCGCCAGAGCGGTGTTGTAACCACTACGCTAGCGCGGCTCCTACCAGCTGTAAATTGGTACAAAGTTTTGCGCTCGAACTAGGGAAGGCAAAGGCAGCGAGGAAGGGGACTAGTCACCTTAACCTCGTAAACTGGGATCTTCCATGATGAAGTTTCTAAGGCATATTTTGTGAATTCTATATGAACCTGAAATAACAAATATTATACACGATAGTTATCATAATTTCGCTTACCCTCAGACTTCAGATACTGGACTTAAAAATGTTTCTGGCGATCCGCTCACAATTCATGGGTAGTGGCGAAACTCTGCCTCCAGTCTGTCTCAAACCTCTTTCGTTGTCTGTGTCTCAGTTTACCGATACGCTTTATATACATATAGCGCGGACGTATCGGAGGGTACTGACGTCACAGCTTCAACCTAGGCCTAAAAAATCTTTCCCGAACATCGATTTCAGCCAATCTGTGCGGCGACTGAAATTTAGCCTTTCTCATTCTCGGCATATATAATATCCATATTGTTCCATCTTATCTTGTTTTATACAGCTGATAAAACTCTATCTTCCTATCCATGTAAATTCCCAAACTGTTATTTGTTGATTTTAATATTTAGAACAGAAGTGGGTTACACGCTTTTAGCGTAACTGTGGGCAGCCGAAATACGCATATATCTCCGTAAATGAGAACTTCCTACTGTTCCTTCTTATATGCAGTTATACACAATCCTTCCCTGTACTGAAATGTAAAATCCTTTTCATACTGATTCCCTTCTGCTTTTATTTATTCTTGGCGATTTCCTCTGTCTGATACACATTTCGCTGATACGCCGCCATTTTGAAAGCGGTCAATCGATCGTTGACGGGTTTATAAATCTAACTGAATCCGTTTGCAATGACTTGAAACCATTTTGCGACATATTTTGCGACATAGCTCCCCCATATTTTAAGCTGGATGATATCTAGCTTAACTACTGGGTACAAGACATTTGCAAATCGACCATTCCGAGGTTAGTTTTCCTTCCTTCTATCCTCCTCAAGCTCTGTGGGATGGCGACTGAGAAAATCTGCGCCCACATTCTGTTTTCCAGGAATATATTCAATAGTGAAGGAGTATGGCTGAATCAATAATGACCATCTTAGTAAGCGAGTATGTGCATGACGTGATGAGGCCAAAAATGACAGAGGTTGATGATCGCACTGGACCACAAATGGCTTGCCATACAAATAGGGTTGAAACTTATTGATGGCCCACACCAATGCTAAACATTCCCTCTCTATAGTAGAGTAATTCTTTTCTGCCGCGTTCAACTTGCGGCTGGCATAAGCAACAGGAAACAGTTCCTCATTCTGGGTCTGAGATTTTAGCAAAAGCGCGGCCCCAATTCCTACATTGCTTGCATCAGTCCGTACTATAAACTCTTGCGTCAGATCTGGTAACTTAAGAATAGGCCTACTAGTGAGTCTATGCTTCAATTCTGAATATGCATGCTCACACTCTGCCGTCCACTTTATTGTGTCAGGTTTTCCTTTCTTTGTCAGATCCGTCAAAGGTGCACATAAGGTGTTGAAGTCTTTGATGTACTTTAGATAGAATCCTCCTAAGGATACGAACGACCTCACATCCTTTTTTGTCTGTGGTCTAGGTGCATTCCTTAACTTTTCTATATTTTTGGGATCAGGAGACATGTTTCCATGACAAATTGTATGTCCCAAAAATTCTAATTCCTGACATCCGATTACACACTTTGTTGGACGAGCAGTCAAACCTGCCTCTCTGAGTCTACCCAGTAACATTGATAGAGAATGTAGATGATCCTCAAATGTTTCCGTGGCTATGAGAATGTCATCCATAAAGTTGGTGATGTTAGAGTTGTTCAAGGGTTCCAGCAATTTCCTCATCATCCTTGAAAATACGCTTGGTGCGTTTTTCAACCCGAATGGTAGTACATTAAATTCGTAGTGACCATCCGAAGTGCTAAAAGCCAGCATGTGTCGGATCTCGGGTTTGACAGGAATCTGGTAATATCCCTTACTTAAATCGACCTTAGAGAAATATTTCGCAGTACTTAGCGTCGAGAACAGCTGATTGGTATCCGGTAATGGATCAGCTTGGGTTTCAGTGATCGCATTCAATTTCCGGTAACACTGACAAACAACATTTTTCTTTCTTATATAAGCATAAGTGTTCTTAGGTCAGTTTCTTGCGCTGATTTCAAATCTGAAATCCGTTTATCTCTATCACGTCGGGTTCTTAAGATATTTGTGAATAAATATATTTTTGGGAAACCATTATTTGCTCCGTTTCATTTTTACTATATAACTTATTAAAAATTAATAAAAAGCAACATTATTCTACTTTTTATACTGCTAAAAGATGCATGACATATGTTACGCGATTTTTCAAATAGTTACTGTATTTTGAAATAATTCTGAGCAAAATATGGCTTCTAGAAGTTGTAGAAATTCGGCTGATCTGTTCTGTTACGTGTGCGGATGTTTTACCGATCGTGTTGACCAGAAAAACTTTACACCATTACTAAAGAAAGCATATGAACTTTATTTCGATTCGAAAGTTGATGATGCAAATAAATCTTGGAAGCCAAATGCAGTTTGTTCGATACATTGGCAGGTTGGTTACGAAAATCGCCGAAGCATAAGTCGATGCCTTTTGGAGTGCCAGTAATATGGCGTGAACAAACAAATCACACTACTGATTGTTACTACTGCTTGACAAATATCCATGGTTTCACTTTTAAAACTAGAAAGTCTGTGGTTTATCCAAATAATAAATCGGTTTCGAAACCAGTGCCTCATGATCCAATCACGTGTCCGATCCAAGTACCATCAGAACAATATCCACTGGACGTGAATGAACCATCAGAAAGTGATAGTTTACCTGCTTTAGACACTAATTCTGACTCAGATTACATACCGGTGAATGATGGTGTTTACTTAATTAACCATTCAGAACTTTCAGATCTAATACGTGATCTCGCTCTTATCAAAGGACAAGCGGAATTACTCGGTTCGCGACTCAAAGATTGGAATCTTTTAGCGCCCAATACTCCGATATCTAAATTTCGTCATAGATACAGAGAACTTGTTCAGTACTTTGAGATGGATGATGACATTTGCTATTGCAAAGATGTAAACGGTCATGAGCACATAGTCAACGAATGGCGATTTTTCATCGATTCTTCCAAGACTAGTCTAAAAGCCGTGTTATTGCATAACAGAAATTTATTTTCATCAATTCCAGTCGCCTACTCTGTTCATATGAAAGAAACTTATGACAATATGGCTATACGTTTGGAAAAAAATAAAGTACAATGACTACCAATGGCGGATTTGTAGAGACCTAAAGGTCATTGCAATTCTCACGGGCATGCAGACTGGGTATACTAAATTTTGTTGCTTCCGATGTGAATGGGACAGCCGCAACAGACAGGAACATTATGCAAGAAAGGTGTGGCCTATCCGGGATCGTATGCAGCTCGGGCATAAAAATGTAATACACGAGCCATTAGTTAACAAAGACAGCTTCATTTTACCACTGTTACATATAAAGTTGGGGCTTATGAAGAATTTTGTAAAAGCGTTAGATAAAACGAGCAAAGCTTTCACTTATCTTCGAGAAAAGTTTCCGCAAGTTAGCGATGCAAAGATAAAGGAAGGTATCTTTGTAGGACCTCAGATTAGGAAAGTTATTGCAGACAAACAATTCGAGAACTTGTTACATGGTAGTGAACTTCGCGCATGGATGGCATTCAAATCGATCGTCGATAACTTTCTGGGAAATCACAAATCTGTCGACTATGTTGCATATTGTTAAGCAGTGCATAGATGCATACAGAATTATGGGCTGTAACATGTCCTTCAAAATCAATTTGCTCGATTCGCATCTTGACTTTTTCCCTGACAACCTTGGCGAAGTCAGCGATGAACATGGAGAACGATTCCATCAAGATATCGCCGTAATGGAGTCACGTTATCAAGGACGGTGGAGTGTGACCATGCTTGCCGATTATTGTTGGATGCTTCATCGCGATGTACCACATGCCATTCACCGACGAAAGTCGACTGCAAAGAAATTCAAGCCTACATAACTGTTATACTTCTTGTACGAATATGTTGTAATACTGTATGCGTTGTTAAAAAACTTCAATTGCGTATTTCTAGAGGTCCCGACCTGATAGAGAAAAACGGTTTGCAGATTTAAAAACAGCGCATTAAAATTGACCAGAAAAACATAGAAATGTTAGAGAAAGAAAAAAAAAGTTTTTTTTTTGTTAGTCAGTGTAATCGATACAGAGTCTGTGTTCTCCACTTGGTTTTCTCAACAGTACAACACTTGAACTGTAAGGTGATTCTGACTTGGAAATGGTTTGTTCTTGCAACAGATAATCAATTTCCTCCTTCAATGCCTGTGCCTTGGCATATGGTATAGGGTAGGTCTTCATGCAGATAGGTGTTGGATCGATGACCTTCATATCATATGTCAATAAGTTGGTGCATCCTGGTTTATCAGTTAACACATCTGCATGTGTTTTTATTACCTTATTAACTTGCTCCCTCTGTTCCTGAGTTAACTGAGTACTAATTTTGACTTGTTCATATGTCTCAGTCGGTCTTAATGGATACTCTATTGAGGTAAGTGGTTCATGCTTCATTTCGGTTGCGATGGCCAGAGTCATCATATGGGCTACCTCCGTTGATGTCCTGTCATAATATTTCTTTAACAGATTAACATGGTACACCTTTTCTTTGCCCTTCTTGTCAATTTTGTAATTAGTCCTCGATACTTTCTCTAGCACGTTATATGGACCCTGCCAACCAATCTGCAGTTTGTTGTTACTGCTGGGCAATAGAAGAAGCACTTTTTCTCCAACAGCAAGTTCCCTATCCTTTGCTTTCTTGTTATAGTATTCAGTATGTTTCTTTCTGGCTCTGCGAAGATTGTCATTAGCCAATTTCCAGCCCATTTTCAGTCGAGTGGTCAACTCATTTACATACTGAATTGATGAGGTGACACTTTCCTCTGCCTTCTCATCTGTCCAAGTCCGCAGCAATGCTTCCAGTGGACCTTTTATAGGCCGACCAAACAACAATGTGGCCGGTGCCATTCCTGTGGAATTGTGTGGGACTTCCCGGTATGCGAATAATGCAGCGGGTAAGTATACATCCCATGTTTCAGGCTTTTCACTTGCCAGCTTCCTGAGAATAGAAATGAGCGTACCGTTGGACCACTCGACTTGACCATTTCCTTGTGGGTGATAAGGAGAGCAATGATAATGTCTGGCTTGAAAAATCCTGAACACTTCTTGGGTTAGCTTTCCCTTGAACTGGGAACCATTGTCCGTCAATATTTGATGTGGAAAGCCTAACCGGGTGAATATTGTCAACAATGCCTCTGCCACATGCTTAGAATCTATAGATGCCATGGCTACGGCCTCTCCCCACATAGAGCATGTATCAACTAGAGTTAAGATATAACTATTCCTTCTCTTAGTCCTAGTGAGGGGTCCAACAATATCCACTGCAACTCTCTCGAATGGAGTACCCATGATTGGCATTTCTCCTAGAGTTGCTGGTGCAGTCCCATGCTTGGGGGCTATACGTTGACACTCTGGACAAGATTTCCCATATAGTTTAATATCTTCCGTGATCCCTGGCCAGTAATAGTGACACGCTATCCGTTGACTTGTGGCACCAATTCCCATGTGTCCACTAAATGGAATAGCATGTGCGAGCTCCATAACTTTCTCCCTGTATGACTTTGGTACTACCAGCTGTCCATGTCCTTGAGGTCCTGTACCAGCTTTTCTATACAGTAGTCCGTTTTTCATATACAAATCTCCTTTTTCTGGAGGGTTATGGGCCTTTGGCAATTTGCCAAAACAAGGCTTCAATGTGTCATCTTCTGATTGAGCCTGTTTCATCTGCTCTGGCTGAGTATTGTTAGGGTTTTCCTCCTCGTTTTTGGTGCTCGACCTGGTCTGGACTGCTGCCAGGACAATAGGTTTTATTGGGTCACCCAAAAATACATACCTACACCCCAATATCAGCGGGTATATAGGGTCATCTATCACTGCGGCTGTTATCACTCCTTCCACGTAGCGAGATTTCACATTGATCCTAGCTATAGGAAGTGTCATGGTTGCTGTTCCCTTAGTTGCCCCTTGTATTTCCACGGTTTCTGTGGTAATTTGATCAGGGTGCACTAGGGTTGAACTCACAACTGAGTCGAAATCCAAGCCGGTATCATATAAGCACATGACTCGATTGCCGTTCACGGTTACGAGCTCACTCACAGGGGAATGACGGAGGCTATTCTGACTCCCTGTCAGTTCCATCATATCTGTCCTATTCCCTGTTGCTAAACATGCAGCGTGATGAGGGGTTTTCCTTCTACAATCTACAGTGTTGTGGTTGCTCATCTTACAAGTTTTGCACCACTTATCTCCCTGTTTGTAGGGTTTCTTTTCCTGAGTCTGAGGGTTCTTGTCCTTATTATCAAATCTTGGCTTATTTCTGTATGGATGATCCTTCTGGTCAAACTGGGTATTCTGCGGTGGTAGCTTATATCCTTCTACCTGCTTCCTTTTTGTTCCTACCAATTCAGCTTGAGCTGCTTGGTATCTCTCTGCACATTTCAAAATGTCTTCCAGCCTCTCTGCTCCTTGTTCCATAAGGAATTTCCTCAATTCTTGAGACATGGAATCTTTCACTTGCTCTAACATAACCAGTTCTTTCAGATCCTCGTAGGTTTTCTGATACTTACCTAAACTACTCCATTTCAACAAATACGTTTCTAGCCTAGCTGAGAACTGGTTATATGTTTCTCCAGGTAGAGGTTTAGAAGTTCTAAATTTCTTCCTATATGCCTCAGAGTTCTTTTCATACCGGATCAGTAAGGCTTGCTTTAGTATTTCATAATTTTCCTGATCTTCTTTGGGGAGTTTCAGAAACACACCATATGCAATACCTCTCAATCCCTGGGATAACTTTAGACTCCATTTTTCCTTTTCCAGTCCATATGTAGAGGCTAGCCTTTCATACCTATCCAGGTACGACTCAATTGCGTCCTCCTTTTCAACAAATGGATCTTGGTGGAAGTTCATGGCCCCATTTGCTGTGTTCTGAAAAGAGCTATTCGCAGAATGAGGTGAGCTATTACCATGGGTGATAGTCCCAGCCTGAAGTTCAAGATCAAGCTGTCTCATTTTCAGCTCATGGTCTCTCTCTGCTTGTAACCTCCTTTCTTCTCTCTCAGCTTCTAATTTCTTGGCTTCTCTCTCCGCTTCTAATTTCTTGGCTTCTCTCTCTGCTTCTAATTTCTTGGCTTCTCTCTCTGCTTCTAATTCTAATTTCTTGGCTACTCTCTCTGCTTCTAATTCTAATTTCTTGGCTTCTCTCTCTGCTTCTAATTTCTTGGCTTCTCTCTCGGTGTACTTTTCACATTCCGTCGTGACATACCGGATCAGAGCGTCACCATCTACGCCAAGCTCTTTTCCCACCTGCAGTGTAGCAGACCTAAATTTGACCAAGTCAGCCATGATGTATCTGTAGTCTAGTAGGGCAAGTGATCTTACTTAAACTAATTTACTATAATATAATTAACTTAAAATTAAAGTTAATTAAACTGACTTCACCATATATGAAACAGCTTTCTTTATCTGTACTCAATGGTACTCCAAAAAAATTATTTATTTCCTACTATGTTAACTCTTTCCAAAAATTTTCAAAAAAAAAAGTTTTTCTACACAACAGAAATAGAAAGTTGGCTCAGGAATATCAAAAACCCCCCTCCCACACACACCCTCTCTCCACTCCTATCACCTTCACAACCGCCTACCTCTCCCATATCTTTCTTTAAATAACTATAAACAAATTAATGCAAAGACCTCCACAGTCCCTACCCTTAAAAGCCCCAACCCCTACCTACACCCCCTATAAAACTCCCACCTGCCCATTATACAATAAACACCACCCCCCCACTACCTCCATACCCCCCATTTCCCGATAATGGTAACTCAGTACTATTTCTAACTAAACCACCACCATATCCACACAACCATCAACCAAAACACAACTTTTTTTCACCTACCCCATACCCCAACCCAAAATTCTAAAACCTTCACATCCCCCCCCCCCCCCCCCCCCCCCCCCCCCCCCCTCATCCTAACCACCCAACTTACCTACCCCCAACCCACCAACCCCCACATACCAAACCACTAATTCCCATCTCAATTACCCAATCTTGTGTATATATCAAAATAGACACCCATAACAATAATATACAA
>JAMPIV010008779.1:0-59538 GCA_024509875.1 Oreohelix idahoensis | reverse complement strand
AAAATCCCAAAACAATTAAAATCCTAGAGAGAGCTGAAACAGACAGAGAAAAAAAAAAAAAAAAGCTAACTTACTAGCTAAATACTTCTATCAGGTTAGTTCAATAAACAGTCTAGATAAGGCAGAGATAAACAGGCGAAAATCTCTGTTAAAAAAATGTGAAGAAGAAAATACGGACAGCACACAAGACGCTAATTATTTAAATGCAGATATTACATTAGATGAAATAGAAAGAGCATTAGCAGGAAAAACCAAAAACACCTCTGGTCAGGACATTCTGAGCTAGGAAATCATCAGAAATGTACCAAATCACCTGCCAAGTCCTCCTGTCACGTGCCATTATCTCAAGTTCTTTCCACGTTTTCCTCATCATTTTCACCTCTGTTTCCACCTCTCTTCTCCATGTGCTTCTTGTTCTACCTCTGCTTCTCTTGCCCTGGGGGTTCCAGAACAAGGACTGGCTTGTAATGCTATCAACAGGTTCCCTCAGTGTGTGTCCTATCCATCGCCAGCGTATTCTTCTCAACTCTTGTTCACTGGCACTTGTCTAGTTCTTGTCCTCTGTTCTACATTGGTAAACTTGTCATACCATTTTATATGCTCTATTCTACGCAAGCACCCATTTATGAAAGTCTGTAGCTTTTTGGTTGTTGTCTTTGTTGTTCTCCATGTCTCAGAGCCATACAATAGGACTTTCACATTTGAAGATTCTTATTTTCGTGTTGGATCCAATTTCTCTTGATCTCCATATATTTCCCAATGCAATGAAAGCTCCTCTTGTTTTTTGTATTCTTATTTTGATATCACTGTCTGTCCCTCCAACTTTGTCTATATTGCTGCCAAGATACGTGTACGATTCTACATCTTGTATTGGTGTTTCTTCAAGTTCAACCCTGTTATCATTAACTGCATTTATTCTCATTATTTTTGTCTTTTCCTTGTTTGTTTTCAGACCCAATTGCTGTGACCTCTCATCGAGTGTTTTCAATTTGTCCTGCATCTGATTACGGTTATGGGACAGAAGAGCCAAGTCATCAGCAAAATCCAGATCATCCAACTGCTTAGTTAGAGTCCACTGGATTCCATTTCTGTTGTGTGTTGTCGATGTTCTCATAACCCAGTCTATTGCTAGTAAGAAAAGAAATGGAGACAAGAGGCGTCCTTTTCACACTCCTGTTCTTATCCCAAACGGTCCTGTAAGCTGTCCTTCAGGAAGAACTCTGCATGCCATGTCTTCATATGTTTTCTTTATTAAATTGATGATCTTCAGCGGAACTCCATAATGCCCCATCAATTTTCAAAGTGATTCTCTGTCTACACTGTAAATTGCCTTTTCGTAGTCCTCAAATCCGATATAGTCGTGAATTCCATTCCACACTCTGTTCAACCATTATTCTCAAAGTGGCTATCCGGTCTGTACATGATCCGCTCCGTCGAAAACCTGCCCGCCCATCTCTCAGTTTTATGTCCATGGACTCTTTTAATCTTTCAAAGATAATCCTGTTTAATACTTTTCGTGGCACTGATAGTAACATTATTCCTCTATAATTTGTGCACTCTTGTAAATTTCCCTTCTCAGGCAACTTAACCAGATATCCTTCCTTCCATTCTGCTGGTATCGCTTCCTGTTCCCAGACTTTACCAAGTAATTTATATAACATCTCTGTAGCCGTGTTGATATCTGCTTTGATGGCCTCTGCTGGAATGCCATCAGGTCCAGACGCTATTCCATCTCTTAGAAAATTCATGGCTTGCTTTATTTCTTCCTTCGTTGGTCTTTCACCGTTAATTTGTAGCTCTTCTTCTGCTGGCTGGATGTCCGAGGGGCTTTTAGTGGAGCTGGTCTATTGAGAAGGTCCTCAAAATATTCTGTCCACCTCTTCATTTCCTGCTGTATATTGCTGAGCAGTTTTCCATTCTTGTCTGTTATGAGGCAACTTGTTTGCTTGTATTTCCCTGTTAGCTTCTTTGTGCTGTTATACAGTTCTCTCATATTTCCTTTGGGCTGCAGCATCTTCATATATTCAACAAATTCTAAGTGCTCCAACAGCTGGAAGATGTAGAGAATACAGAAGACTATTGGCAGCAAATCAACACTTTATTGACTGAGACATGTGAAGAAATACTAAGGAAAAGAGAAAATTTCACTTAAAAAAGCATAATCTGTACAGTCCAACCCAGGCATGTTTTAGAAGCCATCATAGTACAATAGAGCAACCTTTGAATCTGGGACATGATGTCAAAACGAGCTTCAAAAACAATGAAAACACGGTAGCAATATTTCTGGATGTAGCAAAAGCGTATGATGAGTGTTGGAGGGAGGGTACAATATATACGATCAGGAAATTAGGTATAGTAGGTAGAACCTTTAACTATCTAGAAAACTTCCTGCAGAACAGATATTTTACAGTACAAATAAACAGTGATAGATCTGATGTTTATGAACAACAGAATGGAATCCCACAGGGATCAGTAAAATCACCATCAATATTCACGATTACGGTCAACGACCTAGGAGACGAGTTTAAAGACTTAATAAACAACATATCTCAGTTTGCAGATGATGCCGCGATATGGAGAACGGGAAGATATATCCAATTCCTCTATAAAACAGTACAAAAACAAATAGATAAAGTATAAGAATAAGAAAATACGGACAAAACAGAAGTAGGCTTAGGGAAGTTTGAAATTAAGAGCTTAATTGCTCCAGTACATGTGCTTGAAATGCAACGACTATCTGAAAACGACCGCCAACGAGACTGGAATGAGCTCGCGGGCCACTGTCAGAAGGATGAATTGCCATTACAGCACTATTGTACGTCTCAATGAACGTTACGGAACCACTGGCAGTGCCCGGAATAGACTTCGAAGTGGCCAACCGCGAGTTACTACCCCTGCGCAAGATCGTCATATTGTGCTGAGTCACCTAAGGAATCGTTCTCTCCCGGCAAGTCAAACAGCAAGACCAATAGTGGGTAAACGTGGGCAAGTCTCTCGAATGACAATCATACGACGACTCAGAGATACAGGCCTTACTGCAAGACGACCTTATGTTGGACCAAACTTGACTCACAGAATTCGTCAGCAGTGCCTGCAATGGGCAGAGCAACATGTCAGATGGACTAGACTGCAGTGGAATGCTGTCCTATTCACAGACGAGAGCAGATTCAACATATCCTTTGCTGATGGACGTATGCGGATTTGGCGACGGTGTGGAGAGCGCTTTGCAGATTGCTGTGTTCGTCAGCACAACCGATTTGGAGGTGGCAGTATTCACATTTGGGGAGGATTCAGTTTTCACCATCGCTTGCCTCTTCACGTCTTCCGTGGAAATGTTAATGCTGTGACATATCGAGATGAGGTTCTGGATGCATTGGTTGCTCCTGCGTTGACAAATTATCCAGACTTGCAGTTTCTCCAGCAGGATAACGCACGTGCGCACACCGCATGCATTACGCTGCAATATCTACAGCAGCAGAACATTGTGACGATTGATTGGCCTGCCCTATCACCAGACATGTCCCCTATAGAACATCTGTGGGACGAGCTTGGACGCAGAGTCTACAGGCAAGGTTCTCCAGCTTATCTGCAACAGCTCGAAGCTGCTCTTACACGTGAATGGGACTTGATTCCCCGGAATTTCCTTCAGAGACTTGTACGTTCCATGCGGAGCCGCTGCCAAGCTTGTTTGCAAGCACATGGTAGACATACCAGATACTGAGGATAGTGTGAATGAATTTTTTTATTGGTTGAATTTTTGGTTTTCTCCCTTGCCTGCACAGAATGCAATGAATTTCATAACAATCAAATGTACAAATTAATGACCAGCATTGATTCATAGGAAAATGAATAAAGATTCCAAATATGTAAACTTGTAAACATTTATATTTACATTTCACACTCTGTTCCTGGATTATCCAGGTGGTGCGTTTATAATGTGCTTCAGTATACAATCCTAAAAAACCAAGCAAAAAATGTCAAATACAAAATGAACTAAAAATACAAATTAATAAACAATTGCTGAGGCTTAAGCTTGGAACTGGATATTTCATGACAGAGGAACCCAGTGCGAAGAGTGTCAAGAACTAAACACAATTAGACACTTTCTGGTTGACTGCAAAAAATATGACCAGCAGAGGCAAAACATTAAGACATACTGTAGTAACCACAAGGTAGAAATGAGTATAGAAAATCTCATAGGCACTAAGGCCCCATCAGAAATACAAAAGTTAATAAAACAATATATTACAAAGCAAAAGCTAACATATAAAAAATAATAAATAAGGATGCGAGCCAGTAGTCTACACTGGGGAAAGACTCCTCCCAGATAAATACGGATTGAGCAAATAACCCTCCAGCGAAAATTAAAAACATGCCAGTTTAGACAATATCATATTTTGGATAATAAAACCATATTGAAATATAACTACAAAATATAAAATACCTACTAGAGATAATATAGTATAAATAAATACAAACAAAAACGTATTACAATAAAGGAATCACGTCCTGATATAACCAACAGCTCCATGTATATGGTAAATGGTTGAAAGGGGCGTGCTACAAAGAAAAGTAGCAAACACCTTAATTTTTTTTTATAAAAACGTTAATTGCAGAATTTGTTACTCTGTTCGTGTGTCTGATTTCAATAAACACGCATTGATCCATTCTGGGTATGATACTAGTTGAAGCTGGACAAGACAAACATTGGAACAAAAAAACATCTTGATAGCGTTACACGGTAATCATTATTCTTAAATCTGCAGCGTAAAAGAAGAAGAGCGAGACTGGTATGCGCCTCTAGCCATCAGTTCTACATTTGTGATCTTGTCATACCACTTCTGTCCTTCTGTTCTGGTATGTTGCTACTGTCATCAGTTCCACGTTAGTGACCTTGTCATACCACTTCTGTCCTTCTATTCTGGTATGTGGCTCTAGTCATCAATTCCACATTAGTGATCTTGACATACTTACTTACTTACTTAGTCGTTCCAATTCTACTGTGAGGTGTAGAGGTTTGGAAGAGAGAGCGCCAGACTATCCTATCGGCTGTTTTCCTCCTGGCCTGGTTCCATTCTAGTCCTCGGTCCTTCAAAGATTGTCTAATGTTGTCCTCCCAGCGGACTCTGGGTCGTCCTGGGGGTCTGGATCCCTGGCTCTTTGTTTCCCATGCTTGTCGTGGTAGCCGATCTTCTCCCATTCTGCAAACATGAAAAAACCATCTTAGTTGCGACTGTTCTACTTGGGTCTGCAGGGGGTGGGATTTTAGGCCTTGCCGTATCGTCTGGTTGAGGACCATGTCTCTTCTTGTTACTTCAACCACCTGTCTCAGATACCTCATTTCTGAGGTTTGGATCTGGCTTTTATGGGTTGTAGTCATTGCCCATGACTCGCATCCATATGTCAAGACTGGGACATAGGTGGAGCGGTATACAGCCATCTTCGTTTTCTTACCAACCTCTCTCTTGCTGAGGAATCCTCGATTTATGGCCTGAAAAAGTCTCCCAGCTGCTGCTTTTCGAGTGGCCAACTCTTCTTTGATGCCTGCCTTTCGGTCTATAATAGCTCCGAGATATTTAAAGTGGTCGACCTGCTCCAGGACCTGTTCTCCCAGCTTAATCTAATGTCTTCTTTCTTCTCGTGATATCACCATGGATTTTGTTTTAGAGCTGTTTATGACCATCCCTCTCTTCTCCAGCTCTTCCTTCCAGACTTGCAGGTTGGACTGGAGATGTGTCTCTGATTTAGCTAACAGGGCAACATCATCAGCAAATGCTAGCTCTGAAATACAGACCTGTCTCATCTTCCAGTACCCCACTGAATACTTTCTTGTTCTCTCCTTACATGCCTTGATGACATCATCCATAAGGAGTATGAAAAGATAAGGTGACAGGATATCACCTTGTCTTACACCAGTGGTGGTCCTGAACTCTTCTGACTTATGGTTCGCTGTCCTCACATAATTTCTGCAAGACTTGTAGAAGCTCTGTATAGCATGAATCAGAGGTGCTGGAATGTTCTTCCTTGCCAAATAGTCCCAAAGTTTGCTCCAGGGGACCCTGTCAAATGCCTTTTCCAGATCTATGAAACAAAGATGGATCTCACTCTTATACTCAAGGGCCTTTTCACTCAGCTGTCTGAGTGTGAGGATTAGGTCTTGAGTACTTCGGTTTGCTCGGAATCCGCGCTGGACCTCATCCAATTGTGGCTCAGCTAGGCGTCAGAGTCTCTGCTCTAGGATTCTAGAGTAGATTTTACCAGGGACACTGAGAAGGGATATGCCTCTATGGTTTCCACATTGTCGATTGTCACCCTTTTTGAAAATTGGTGTTATGATGGTAATCTCCCAGTCCTTTGGTATGGTCTTGTTGCACCAAGCTGCCTGTAGGACCCTTAAGAGTAATAGGTCGCCTGATGCTCCCATGTACTTAACCATTTCTGGTGTTATACCATCATGCCCTGCTGCTTTGCCCATCTTGATTTTCTCCAGAGCTGCCTTCAGTTCTTCCATCTTTATGTCATCTTCATCACCATTTGTTTCCTCTTCTGTGCTAGTGGTTATCATTTCTGATGCTTGACCTTGCTCACCATCAAGGAGTTCTGAGAAATATTCTTTCCATCTTTCCATTACTTCCTTCGGGGCAGTAAGCAATTTGCCTTGCTTGTCCTTTATAAATTTGAGAGGGCATTGTTTTTCCTTCCTCGTGTTCTTTATGGTCTTATAGAACAATTTCTGGTTTTTTTGCGCATCTTTTTCTAGCTTTTCTCCTAAGTCTTCCCAGGACTTCTGTTTTGCTGCTAGCACCTTGTTCTTTGCTTCTGTTCTGAGAATTACATATTCTCTATATTTCTCTATTTGTCCTGCTGTGTTTTATCTCCTAAGAATTGTTTCCATGCCATTTTCTTCTCTCTTATTTTCTCTTTGACTTCCTCTGTCCACCAATGTGTCCTCTTTCTCTTGTTCCCAAGTCGGGCTTCACCACATGCTTCTGCAGCAGCTGTCTTTATGATGTCCTTGAATTTAAGCCACAGGGTTTCCAAATCATCAGGCTGTTCTTCTGTGTTTCTCACCGCTGTAGCAATA
Source organism: Oreohelix idahoensis (assembly GCA_024509875.1). NCBI lineage: Eukaryota > Metazoa > Mollusca > Gastropoda > Stylommatophora > Oreohelicidae > Oreohelix > Oreohelix idahoensis. Next base: position 52,454 of record JAMPIV010008779.1, on the reverse strand, counting down.
AGCCCCTGATATCTGGTCTTAATTTCTGGCTCTCTCAGCTTGTAGGTCTTAATGCTCATTTCTTCCGTTCGTTTACTTGGTTTATACGAGTATATAGAGTGAGTAAGTAGAGTGATAATACTAAGTAAAATAAAAACCGAAAGACTAAGCGAAGGAAAAGATATTAAAGAAAAAAATAAATATTAAAAGAGAGAGAGAGAACGAACGAACGAACTTTATTTTCAAAGGGTTAAGAATTGCGCACGCAGGCCCGTCTGACATTCTGCCCTTCCTCTCTCTCTCATCATGTATACTGTATCCTTTCATCCTCAAATTTACTTTAAGCATTATTTAAGGCATTTATCATTATAAAAGTAATATAACATCATACATTTGCAATAATCATCATAATTAAAGTATGTTTTTAAAATAAATTAAAGGAAAAAAAAAGGAAAATGAAAAATTAAAAAAAAAATAATTAAAATAATTAATGAAAAAAAATTTATAATAATAATAAAAAAACAAACAAACAAACAAACAACAAGACTGATAAAAATCGAATTCCTCATACAGTAAATTAGTGATTTGAGACATATTCAGAGGTGTGTTATAAGAACTCGGAAAATATTCAAACGGTCTGCTACTGAATGACTCAGGGACTCGGTGTTTTTTCCAGTGCACGCGAAAAGAGAGAGAGAGAGAGAGAGAGAGAGAGAGAGAGAGAGAAAGAGAGAGAGAGAGAGAGAGAGAGAACGAACGAACAAACGAACGAATTAACTTTATTTTCAAAGGGTTTAGAATTGGGCACGCAGGCCCGTCTAACATTCTGCCCTTCCTTTCTCTCTTCTTCCATAGTTAATCCATTTATTCTCACACGTATCCTAAATGTTACTTAAATAATAAAATAACAAAAAAGTACAATAAAACAAAATCCCAACATTGTAACAGTACAATAACAGTTACACAGATTTACAGATGCGTATCATAATTTATACTAAACAGGACAAAATTAACTTTAAAACCTACATATGATGTTATGTAATTATTTAAGAACATAATGAAATTAGGGTGGCATATAATCTGCACTCATGATGTATTTGAAAAGTCTGTGATTGAATGAATATGGACTAAGAGTATTTTTTAAGTCGTGTGGAAGAGTATTCCACAGATGAGCAGCAGAAAAAGCTAAACTTTTCTTGAATAAGTCGAGCCTAGGCTTGGGCATGTGTAATTTATTTAAGCGCTGACTGCGTCTTCCGCTGTATTTGAAAATAGGCCACAGATACGTTGGAGCATTCTGTGACTAGATTTTGTGAATAAATTTGGCTTTGTTGAAGAGAAGGCGCTTTCTTAGTGGTAATATGTTAAGATATGTATATGCGTCTACACACTGTGTGAGGTTTTTTTCTGAAATTAGGCGCACTGCACGTTTTTGTAATGAAAAGAGTCTTTTAGTGTTGGACATGGTGCAGCCATCCCAAATTGTGGAACAATAGTCTAGATGTGTTTGTATCTGGGATGTATAGAACATTTTTCGTGTCTCCTCATCTAGGAAATGTTTGATTTTAGCTAACTGGTAAACTTTTTGTGCCGTTTGTTTGGTCAGTGCTTGTACATGCGAATTCCAACTTAAATGTTGGTCAATTATGAGTCCTAGTGTTTTATATTCATTTACATTTTCAATTAAAGAGGTTCCAATGTAGAGCTGAAGTGTTGTTTTCGGCGAGTTTTGTAATTTTTGTCTAGTTGATATTATCATACATTTTGTTTTAGTGATATTTATTTGCATGCAGTTTCCATTGCTCCTTTTAATAAGATTGTCTGTGTCGCTTTGTAATAATATTTCTAGCGTGTTGCAACTTTTATCACTAGTATAAATGGTACAGTCATCGGCAAATAGGTCGCAGGATGAGTGCTCGATGTGTAGTGGAAGGTCATTTATGTAAATGGAAAAAAGTAGAGGGCCGAGAATAGAACCCTGAGGAACACCAGGGTCAATAATAGTTGGGCTTGACAAGGAGTTATTGTACCACACTACTTGCTGTCTGTAGGACAGGAATGATTTAAGTAATGTCACTAGTTTAAAGTTAACTTTCATTGTTTCTAATTTTCTTAGAGAGGGAGAGAGAGAGAGAGAGAGAGAGAGAGAGAGAGAGAGAGAGAGAGAGAGAGAGAGAGGGGGGGGATAGAGAGAAAGACATTTAAAAACGGAGAGAATAAAAACATTTTTTTAAAGAAAAGAAGGAAATCACTCTTTTTTTAAATGTTTTAATTGTATTTATTTGTTATTTTATATATATATATATATTTTTTTTTTTAAATCGTACGCCCGCTATTACTCGGGGCGAAATCTCCATTTAATATGTCTAAACTGAGACTGATTTTACATGAGTATCCCTTTTTTCCCTGTACACTGACAGGTGTCCTCTCGCCATTCAGGCAGATACTCGCCGATGTCGGAGGTACCCATTAGCGCTGGGTCGGCTCAGGAGCCGTTTAGGTTATTCCAGTCCCTTGTCCACGACACTCCTTCAAATGTCTTCGCCAGGGCTCGAATTATTCCAGTCCCAGTCCCGGTCGACGAGACTCCTTCAAGTGTGCTCGCCATGCTCGAACCTGGATCACCCGAACGCCAGGGTAGTGTGGTAACCATTACACCAGCGCGGCTTCCATCCCTACTAGTGAAAAGAAAGGCTAGTTATGAGGGGAAAAAAGGATGACGTAGAACTCAGCTCTTAGGACTTTATGACTAAATAACATATATTTCAGAACAGAATTCATCATAAACACAAAATAATACATAGGTCTCAAATGTATTTATAGAAAATAGAACCACTAACAGAATGGATTCAATAAATTCATTATTGTACTTAAAACATTTACCTTCCTCAGAAAGTTACGAATATAGGCGCGAGCTGTATTCAAAAGCGTTATTTTCTCATACACTGGAGGAAAAAAACGCTGTAATTTACGCATTAAAACAACCCTGATTCATGTGCATCTAAGGAACTGTTTTCCCATATTCCAGGTTCACCATATGCACTGAATAACTCAATAAAATAGAAGACTAAAAAAATTACAACAACCAAAAAAAAAAGCTACAGACATTCATAAACGGGTTGTTGTGTAGAATAGAAGGATTGAAATGGTATGGTAAGATCACTAATGTTGAACAGATGACATGAACCAGACAAGTGCCAGTGGAACAAGAGATGACAAGAACCAGACAAGCGCCATTGGAACAAGAGATGACAAGAACCAGACAAGTGTCAGTGAAACAAGAGATGACAAGAATCAGACAAGTGTCAGTGGAACAAGAGATGACAAGAACCACACAAATGTCAGTGGAACAAGAGATGACAAAAACCAGACAAGTGTCAGTGGAACAAGAGATGACAAGAACCAGACAAGTGCCAGTGGAACAAGAGATGACAAGAACCAGACAAGTGCCAGTAGAACAAGAGATGACAAGAATCAGACAAGAGATGACAAGAACCAGACAAGTGTCAGTGGAAAAAGAGATGACAAGAACCAGACAAGTGTCAGTGGAACAAGAGAAGAGAAGAAGACGCTGATGGAAAGGACACACATGGAGGAAACCTGTTGATAGCATTAAAAGGCAGTCCTTGTTCTGGAAACCACATGGTAAGAGAGATATGGGAAGACAAAGGAAAACCTGGAGAAGAGAACTGGAGACAGACATGAAGAGAATGAAGAAGATATAGAAAACCTTGAAATGATAGGAGGGGAGGGGAGGGGGGGGGGGGGGAGACGATTAAGCGTACATTTTTTGATGCCCTATTTTCCTTGAGGATCTGAAAGATGATGTATATATATATATATATATATATATATATATATATATATATATATATATATATATATATATATATATATATATATATATATATATATATATATATATATATATATATATATATATATATATATATAGAATGTTATTGTTCTTGTCATCTAATCTGTATTTTTTAACGTCTATCGGTTTGTCTCCTACAGAAACAGGGGACATAAGTTGTTTTTAGGTAATGCAACTTGCAACACAATTAATGTCTAACTTTAGAAATTAATTGTGTTGTTTCCCTTAACATTAATTTTGAGTCAATATATCAATGGATTTCTCATTTTTTTGTAAAACAAGGATTCAAAAAGTTCAGGGGTCGCACGTTCTTTTGGTTCGTCTACTTCTAGAGTCTTCATTATCGCACACAGCAAGAAACATTAGATAACATTCTACTTACAACCTGCGGAGTTGGTGACCCACATGCACTAAGGATGACATACAGAGATGATCTTAACAGAAGATTTTAAACATCAGGCTCAGGTAATATACCCTGAAATAGAAATTAGTTACGGTGATGAAATTTACAATACAGCTTTAATTGCCATAGAAGATAAGGTTATTTCAATGGAAGGGAAGTAACTGCATACTCTTCGTCTCCCTCAAACTAACCGAGCTGAAGGAGGTACAGTGGAGGAAATTGTTGGAATAGGTGTTCTCGGAGTGAGAGGTATAAGGGATGGGGAAGGGGGGAACATGATTGGAGCAGATGTCCTGGGAGTGAGAGATATAGTGCAGATTAGAGTAGATATGAAGGAGGTGGGAGGTACAATAGATGACATGACTGGAGTAGATGTTCTGGAGGTAAGAGGGACAATGGAGGATATGATTGGAGAGGATGTGCGTGGAGTGAGATGTATCGTGGAGGACATGATTGGAAAGTGGAGGGGGGGGGGGTGGTTGAGTGTATGTGCTGGAGGTGAGAGGTGCAATAGAGGACATGACTAGAGTTGATGTGCTGGAGGTGAAAAGTATGGTGCAGGACATGATTGGAGTAGATATGCTGGAGGTGACATGTATAGTTGCCATTGGGTTATCTGAGAATTAACCCTGGAGGGTTGGTCCTGGTTGCTCAGATAATAATGGTGGCTCAGAAGATGGACTACATTTTCTACATTGGAAGATCTGGAATATGCAGATGACATTGCACTGCTAGCACATTCACATCAACACATCCTGAAAAAAACGGAAAGACTTAATAAGTATAGCCAGCAGGTGGGCTTGAACATCAACCTAAAGAAGACAGAGGTCATGACGCTCAATGTGAGCAACCCTGAGCCCATATCAGTAAGGAATCAGCATCTGGAACAGACAGATGCCTTCACATACCTAGGATGCATAGTAACACCAGACGGCGGAGCAAGCAAAGACATCAACAACAGAATGAACAAAGGAAGAACAGCCCTTTTTAGTCTAAACAACATCTGGAAATCCTCTCAGTACAGCACAAGCACAAAATTAAGATTATATCAGAGCTGTGTGCTTTCTGTGCTTCTCTATGGCGCGGAGAGCTGGAGAGTTACAGAGAAGGAAATGTCGAAATTGTCCTCTTTTCACACAACATGCCTAAGAAAAATTCTCCGAATCTTTTGGCCGAATACCATCACCAACCAAGATCTGCTTACTCGGAGCAAGTAAGAGGACATGCACACCATCATAGCTGGCAGACGCTGGAGCTCGGTTGGTCATGTCCTCAGAAGAGACCCCGATGCCATCACAAGAACAGCTATGCTATGGACCCCTGAAGGAAAACGAAAGAGAGGCCGACCAAAAACAACTTGGCGTAGGATTGTGGACGCTGAGATGCAAAGAATGAACCAGAGTTGGGGCACTGTACGAAGGATGGCCGCCGACCGAGCAAAGTGGAATCAATTTGTTGTTGCCCTACAAGACGCCACTAGGCGTGATGGCCACTGACTGCTTTGACGGTCGGCGGCTAAGGATCAAAGAAGAAGTATCTCAAACAGTGGCTATATTAAAAGTTACTATTTTTACTCGGACAACGACGCGTATATCTGCTTGTTTCATATTTAAAAAAAGAAATATCATGTCATCTTTTTGGCGCATTTCTGGCATGTGTTTGTGTGCTAGAAGATAAAAGGGCGCGAGTCTTCTGAAGATACTGAAAAGGGGCGAGGAATCTATAAAATGTTTAGAAGCACTGGTTTCGAACCTTCCATCGACCTTTTCGGCAGGTTAGCTAATTTCTTGGGGTTACTTAAACACTTTCAACCTCTTCAGTTCCCCAGCAACAATTTGAAGGCAGATTATTTGTCAAGTTAGAAGAAAATTCAACCATTTTTTCCCGTCTGTTTTTAAGAAGCTCTCAAAGTTGTTCTTTCAAAAATGCTGGCTTAATTAAGGCTATTCACACCGATGTTGCTGTGACTGGCATACGATGACGGATGAGTGTAGTCACGTGTTCGCGTTTATAAGAAGATGACTGAATGAGGAAGGAAGATGACTGAATGAGGAAGGAATATGACTGAACGAGGAAGGAAGATGACTGAATGAGGAAGGAAGATGACTGAATGAGGAAGGAAGATGACTGAATGAGGAAGGAAGATGACTGAATGAGGAAGGAAGATGACTGAATGAGGAAGGAAGATGTGTGAAAAAGCCAGTAGGAAGGAAGGGGATTTAAACTGGGATATCAAATGTTAAATGTTAATCTCCTTCTTCTTTTTTCTTTTTTTTTCTTCTACTACTACTACTACTACTACTACAACTACTACAACTACTACAACTACTACAACTACTACAACGTCTTCTGCTTCTTCCCTTCTTGTCTCTATTTCTTCTTTATTCTTTTTCTTCTACTATTACTACTAATAATTCTTTTTCTCTTCTTCTTCTTTATTTCTTTTTCTTACTCTTCTTCTATTTCATCATCTTCTTCTTCTACATTTCCTTCGTATTCTTCTTCTTCTTGTTCTCCTTCTTTTTCTTCTTCTTCTTTTTCTTTCTTCTTCTTCCTTTTCTTCTTCCTCTTTGCTACTTCTTTTTTTCTATCTTATTCTTCTTCTTCATCTTCTTCTTCTTTTTTTTCTTCTTCTTCTTTGTCTTCTCTTCTTCATCATCTTCTTCTTCTTCTCCTCTTCTTCTTTATCTTCTAATCCACTTCCTGCTCCACTTCCCTCCTTCCTCCTGCTCCGCCTACTTCATCTTCTTCTTCAAGCATCATCCCTCGTGTCGTAGGAGATCATGTCACTCCACAACTTCCTATCTCCATTACTATTCATCACTTCTGTTGTTGACCTCTTGCTATACCATGATATCAGCCTTTCCAGTATTTGCTCTCTTGGTCGTCCTCAATCTCTTCTCCCTTCAATGTTACCTGTTGTTACGATATATTCCAGTTTTCTGCTTCTCATAACAATACGTACCAAGATTTTTTAAAAGATCCGTGCATTTATAAAACATTCGCTGTTAATTAATTAGTCAAATTTAAGTCTACTGACTTCTTCTCCATGTCTACCCATGTCATTTTTGACGGGTTACTTCACAGCTTGATAACCAACGCATCCAGATAAATGACCACAGCAGAATTAGAGCCGTCATCGGGACATGGCAGCGGAAATCGCACAGCTAATTATTTTGCGCCATGTTTAGGCGGGCAACTTACTCGTCAATATACGAATACAAACGCGTTTGTGTGATCTAAGGGAGAAGATCGGAGCACTGATGGAGCAGTCCGTGTGCAATGAAGATAGTCCTTAAAACCCAAACCAAACCAACAAATGGGGAAATTCCAGAAAATGTGTCCAAATTTGAAACAAAAAAAAAAGCCATGAATATTTCTCAAACAGCCGCCATTATTAAGGATGGGAACACAATATCGCATTAGTTTAATATGATAGGTGCGCATATAGTTTCCAGGCCGTAATTTCCTGAAAAATGCGCCATGAAAACATTGCAAATTTGATGGGAAGGGACATGATTTTACCGCTAAGACGATTAGTATATAAGTGGGATATTACTGTCCGTTCCTGCTACTTACATGCTACAGATAACTTTGTTTTGGATAATGTAACGTGCGGAAATGATCATATCTAACTGCAGATATACACGCGTAGCATTCTGCTCATACTAAATGAGAGGCTACAGCAAGTGGGTCTAAAAATACACAGGGAGAAAACAAATATAGTGAGAATAAATAAAGGAAACGTTAATAATATTACACTTAAATAACACCACTACCAGATGTAGAATCATACATGGAGTGACCGACAATAATATCCAGATAAGAATACAAGAGGCTAGAATAACTGTCCTTGCACTGGGAATTATATGGAGATCAAATGAACAAAGCCAGAACAGCCTTTGCAAATCTAAACAACATTTGTAAATCTTCTCAGTACAGCACAAACACCAAATTAAGATTATTCGAGTGGCGTACTTTCTGTACTTTTGTGTGGCGCGGAGTGCTGGAGACTAACAGAAAAGGAAATGTCCAGATTGTCCTCTGTCTACACAACCCGCCTAAGGAAAATATCTTCGAATTGTTTGGTCGAATACCATCTCCAACCAGGAACTACTTACACCGTACAGTCAAAAAGGCATGCACACCATCATTGCAGAGAGACGCTGGAACTGGGTTGGTGTTACGCACAGAATTTTTCAAAAGACATTGTATAATTTTGTCTAAAGACATAGTATAATTTTGTCTAACGACAGTATATAATTTGTTCTAAAAGACATTGTGTAATTAATTTGTCTGAATTGTACACTTTGATTTGTCGCACAGTCTAAGCTAGATAACTCTTGTTTTTCTGTGATTACATTTCACAAGGGTGGTTACCTTCGCTTGTGACGGGACTCATCGGTCCATTTTTTTGAACGATGTGTTGGTCACTCTCCTTATATGGTAGTATCGGTCATCTGTTTCTTAGAATGATTGAAACCAGTGTTGAGGATTCGTTTGCTGTCCATATAAGGCAAGATTTCTTACAAAATCTTTCTAGAAGGTCTTCAACCATCGTCTCGTTGATTTTTACTCAGGTGTATACGTTTCTGCGCATGTCCGAACTTTCGGAAAGTGAGAATCGTTTTCCGCCCAGGGAGTGGATGAAAGTTTTTGAGTCGAGCAGAACGCTATGCGCGTCTCTGTGATTTATTATAGGGAATTAGGAATCCTTTTGTGTGTTAGTGTAGCTAACAAGGTCCTTCCCTTGATTATTCAAAACGCCTGGAGGCGTATGTTTTGTGGTGTTGATTTCGAAACAAGGTAATACCTCATTTATGTTTCAAATCTATAATTTAACATTATGTTGACAATGGTCGATCTCTGCTCGCTCACGTACTACAGTGATAGAGGTTCTTCTACTAGAAGTCACACCCCAGGTATCTTCATACCTGTGATTTATATGTATACGGGATATACTAAGCCCGAGGAACAGTTCTACGTCCTATGATTATCGCTATGTCAGCGGTTGCATCCTTTGTCGAGGGTTAGACTTAGGAATGTTATAAAGGTCAGTTTGACCTGTACTCCATGTATGCAATTCTCGTGCGAACAGTAATGGATTTATATTGTACATCTGATCTTCCAGTATCAGAGAGGAGTATTGATATTAATGAATATTTATGTGATGAAGCTGAGGCTATCGTCAGCTAGAATTATCTATATCGAATTGGAGAATGTATGCAGATCCATATAGAAACTTTAGTATGCTGAAATATTGAACTATTGATGTCCATGACTCATGTAACGTACCTGTCATTTGTGGCGTCCAAATAAATGATGAAACGTCAAAGCAGTTCACCCTTTCTTGTGACTTCTCATGTCATAGTTCATGTCCAGTAACTGTGAACTACTTCATTACAATATACACAGCAACAACAACAAAAACCAGATAAGACACCTTACATCTTCAACTATAATATACCTGGTGTCGATAGGGGTGGCATCTCTACCATATCATTTACCACGAACTTGGACTTAAACTTGCAACGTCTATAGTGGCCAGTTCTGGTCCTATCATCTTTAGTGGCAATGACAGTGTGGCCTTATCACCAGTGAAGACAGCCTTAAATCCACCCTTATCAGTTGGCCATGTCCTCAGAATGAACCCTGACACTATCACTAGAACTGCTATGCTATGGACTCCAAAATAACGGTGAAAGAGAGGCAGATCAAAGACAACCTGGCGAAGAACAGTGGAAAGCCGAGATGTAAAGTATGAACGAGAGTTAGGGCACGGCACGAAGGATGGCCACCAACCGAGCACAATGGGAACAGTTTGTTGTTGACCTACAAGACGCCACTAGGCGTGATGGTCACTAATTGCTTTGTCAGTCAGGGGCTAAGGATCAAAGAAGAAGAAAAAGTAAGCCTAGTCCAACACAGAAAAAATTAGATTGTCAATTAAAATGTGAAGTCAGTCCTATTGTATGGCTGTTAAACATGGAGAACAACAAAAACAACAATCAAAAAGTTATAGACTTTCATAAATGGAGGCTAGCATAGAATAGAAGGATTGAAGTGGTATGACAAGATCACTAATGTGGAACGGATGACAAGAACTAGGCAAGTGCCAGTGGAACAAGAGATGAGAAGAAGACGTTGGAGATGGATAGGACACACACTGAGGAAACCTGTTGATTAACAAGTAGTCCTTGTTCTGGAATCAGTCTTCAAGGTAAGAGAGATAGAAAAAGACCACATGGAACACACGCAGAAGAAAACTGAAAACAGACATGAAGAGAATGAAGAAGACATGGACAGACCTGCAGATGATGGCACAAGACAGGAAGGTCAAGGTTGTTGAAGGCTTTTGCTCTCATGGGATCTGAAAGGTGATGATAATGATAATGCGTCTCTTCGAAGAATGATGAACCAGGTCGTTAAAAGGGAAACCACTCGTGGGGAATCCTCTTCTTCTTCTTCAAGTACCATGCCTTGTGGCGTAGGATATCACATTTAAAGTTAAATAAGGAAAATTATTCTAGAAGACATGCCAGCTGTAACAATATTGAAAACAGGTAGTATCTTCAGAAAATCATGGGCTGAAATAGTACTAGCTAACTCACAGAATGATGATCAAGGGGAAATAAGGAATACAAATACAGAAAAGGAAGGACACAAGATAGAAGCATCAAATGAAACAATTAAGAAAAATGGAAGATGTCGGAGTAAAATGATAGAGAAAACCAATAATCTGAACATTGATTCAAAGAATAAGGGTGTTGAGAACCAAAGGAAAGACCAACAAATCAATAGGCCTACTCATAAAGTTGAACAAAACCTCCCAAGGTTAAGGATTTTTCAAATCAGTGGCAAAGTGGTAAGTATTAGAGCATTACCAGACAGTAAGATCATTAATGTACTAGAAACAGTTATAGACAAAAGGTCAATAACACACATAAAAAGAACAAATTATGGCATAATACTCACAATGAACATGACTGGAAAGTCAAAAGCTTTAATAAAACAAATTGAAGTAAATCCTGTTCAAGTAGAACTGGCACACAGCAGTAAAGCTAAGCTAGAATTAGTCAAAGAAACCACGAAATGTGTAATTAAAGGAATTCCTGTGACAGTTCCAGAGGAAGAAATAATAACTAGACTACAAACAGAAAATCCAAAATGTAGGATTCTTAGACTGGAAAGGATATCACAGAAATTAGGAACTTACACTGTAATAATAGTTATATTAGAAGGACGAAACTCACAATGAAGACCAAAGCTGCGGTATATAATGCCTGCGTCACCAGCACACTCCTATATGGCAGCGAGACCTGGACGACCTATGCTAAGCAAGAAAGAAGGCTCAATACCTTCCATTTGCGGTGTCTACGCCGCATCCTCGGCATCTCGTGGAAAGATAAAGTGGCAAACGTCGAGGTGTTGTCACGTGCTGGCCTTCAAAGTATGTATACGCTTCTTAGACAGCGCAGACTTCGCTGGCTTGGCCATGTTCGCCGCATGGAAGATGGTCGCATCCCAAAAGATATCTTCTACGGACAATTAGCAGATGGCAAGAGAACAGTTGGGCGACCACAGCTGAGGTTCAAAGATGTGTGCAAGAGAGATATGAGGGCACTGGACATGGATCCAGCAACATGGGAGGATGAAGCTGCCGATCGCACTAAGTGGCGATGCTATTTACGGCGCCACTGTCGTAGATTTCCGATAGGAGAATTAAGACTAGGTTTGGTCCCTTCTGAATAGGTTTGAATAGGTGATAGACTCAGTGAGAGTTAGTGAAAGGTAATAGAATTTCCACACACGTGAGATGATAGATTTTGATATAGTGGCTGTCTCTGAAAGCGAAAAGAATTCTTCTCTCTCTCACCTATCTTCTACAACAGTTGTTACAGCGTCAGACAGACTACACCAATATACATATTACGTATATTTCTATCACTCACAGGCACGCACATACACGTGACGACAGGTAAACACACAGACGTGGGAAAACTATAACAATGATATATATATTATCTAGAACGAGCTGACCAAACACGATTATTAAGTTCAAGAGCGATTTATTATCAGGAAAAATCGGCTCACAACATCAAAGAAAGTACATCAAGGAAAATACATATACACATAGTCATAAAAAATCAAGGAAATGTTGCAAGGATGATAGCCCCGTTATAGTGTTAACTCTAGGTTTAGCCCGGCCCCGTTAAGAGAACAGATGATGGCGCCCGAGTCACAGATAGATAGGGTTTGAGTCTAAGAGTTTTCTTTGTTTTATCTCGTAATTATATGCACAGAGTTTGAAAAAAAAATCTGATTTAACCTAAGACAAAACACACAAGAACTCTAGGGACAGCAACAGGGTGTCAAAGATAAAATAGTGAAAAATATCACTCAAACCAGCGTACACTCATTCATTCCGGCATGGCTTCTCATACTTGTACTCACGACTTTGCTTGCTGCCTCTTGGAACACATTGATTTTAGATTTTCACACAGACTCAAAAAATGCAGTCTTCTGCCAAGAAGTCCCCAGTTCAAAAGACGTATTTAACTTGGAGTCTCCGGGAAACTTAAAATTTGTTCAAATGTCTGATTAAGTCACCTTTATTCATTCAGAGCACAGTGTCAATAGCATTCAATGCTCAAAGGATTCTGCCAGAAGTTTGGGAAAATGATTGTTAATATTCCCACAGGCAGCAAAAGAACATTAAGTGCTGGCTCCACAGAATCATTACAGTCTTTTGAAAACCCGTTATAGGGATATTAGTATTTCGGCCCGTCAGATCAGTATCGATCTTTGTTTCTTCACAAGTATGGAAACACTCCGGAAAAGTATCGGTACATTTGTAATACTGATTTTTATTTAAACTTGCGGGCTTTCATTTTAAACTCGCACTTTCTTTCTTTCCTTTTCTGCTATGTGTAGAAAATATTATGTATTTTCCTTCTTACACCCTTCTCTAAGGTTGTGACCCATTTCTCCATGCGTTGCAAGGAGTGGCAAGGACCTAACCATGTTGGCTGTTGTGGGCGCAGCGATTTCAGTATACAGATTAACACGTAAATCGCCTCAGCGCAGTGCTTAGTCACTGATAAGACACGTGTGCGCTCATCACCAAAGCTTGGAATACGGGGAGACAACTGATGGGCAGGCACAGATAAGAGATTACTTTCTGATAAAAGTAATGATGGTTACATTGGGAACACGTTGTTATATGAGTTTACCGACATGTTCGTAAGTTACTACCCAAGGGCAAGCGGATGTGTACAGCCCATTTTCAGAAAAGTAATGTTTGAAATTTTGCATTAGCTGAGTCATGCAACATATTCAAATCAGATTGGCTGATCCTTTTGAGACGCGCATAACAAATGCGTGGGAAGGCAGCGAATATAATCTGACCATTTTCTCAAGCTATTTCACTTGAGAAATCGCTCGCCAAGATACCAGACCTTGCTACAGGGAAGAATAAAAGATTCAAATTTTGCAATTCCAACATATTCTTATAATCTGACCATTTTCTCAAGCTATTTCACTTGAGAAATCGCTCGCCAAGATACCAGACCTTGCTACAGGGAAGAATAAGATTCATAATTCCTTCTTAACATACCGGACACCTTTTATGGGAGTATTTACGAGGACTTACAATATAGCACAGGAAATCTCTAGCATTTTAAATAAATAAACCGGGACTGAGGAAACTGAAAGAACGCACACGAAGTCAGAGAGGGGAAATTAAATTAACAACACCCCAGACGCGTGCAAGAGGCCGATTCGAGTCTCTTTTATTCATCTGAGCAAAACGTCTGTGAGCCAGGATTGGCGCAAGTTGTGATTTACATTTCATACTTTATTACTAACATGTGACCTAACATATATATATATATCTTGCTTGGGATTCAAGGAAAGGAAGAAGCAAGACTGGATAACACCAGAAACATTTAACACCATAACGACGAGAAAGGAAATGAAAAGAAAGAAAACAGAAGCGAAGTCCTCCAGGTTAAAGCAACTATATAGCGAACAGTACAGTCATCTGGACAAGGAAGTTAAACAGCAAACCCGAGCCAACAAAAGGAATTTCCTAGACGATCTTGCAAGACAGGCAGAAGAAGCAGCACTGAGAAATGAACAAAGCACAGTATACAAAATAACTAAATTCATCAGCGGAAAACGAGGTGCAAACAATATTACATTAGTAAGAGATAAGCAAGGAAATCTCATCACGACAGCAGAGGGACAGGAAACAAGATGGGCAGAGCACTTTAGAGAAACTCTGAACAAGGAACAACCAGAGACACAATTGAATGTTCCTAAAGCTGAAAACGATCTAGATATTAATACAGACATTCCACAAAAAGAAGAATTCATCACAGCAATCAAAGGGTTAAAGAACGGAAAAGCTCCGGGCCATGATAACTTAAATGCAGAGCTATTTAAGACAGACCCTGAGCTAGCAGCAGAACTATTAGAACCACTATTTGCACAAGTATGGAAAACGGGGACAACACAATCAGAGCGGAACAAAGAAATAATTGTCAAATTGCCCAAGAAGGGAGATCTTGCAGACTGCAATAATTGGAGAGGAATCACTCTTCTCTCAGTTCCCAGCAAAATACTAGGCAGGATAATTATACAGAGAATTTCAAAAGCAGTAGACCACAAACTGAGGAAAGAACAAGCAGGATTTAGAAAGAACAGAAGATGTGTTGATCATGTATTTGCCCTCAGGAACATTATAGAGCAGTGCTCAGAATGGCAAAGACAGCTGTACATTAATTTCGTTGATTTTGAAAAGGCTTTTGACAGCATACATAGGGACAGTTTATGGAAAATACTCAGGGCTTATGGAATTCCAAGCTGCATAGTGTCAATCATAAAAAGCCTCTATGCCAACTTTACGTGTAGTGTTGGGCAGAGCAACCTAACCTTTGAGGTGAAAACAGGAGTACGACAGGGATGCCCCTTATAAACCACTCTTATTTATACGCACGGACATAAATATTACAAAAGTGGAGGAACAGTCGTTATATATAAACATGACTAAGGTCATTGTCTAAGTTTATTTTTGGATGTTTTTGTTGTTGTTGCACAGTATCGACATCACTGAACTCCGGGAAAACCCATAGGTACTCAGTCTCCCTCAGGCAACGTGATGGTTCCATGAACCACTAAGTCAATGATGATCAATACTCACACACAAGGTCAAGTATTTACTAACATCTCTAAACGTTTACAATGAGGGTCAATATTCACACACAAGGTCAAGTATTTACAAACATCTCCAAACTTTTATAATGATGATCAATACTCACACACAAGGTCAAGTATTTACAAACATCTTCAAACGTTTACAATGATGATCAATATTCACACACAAGGTCAAGTATTTACAAACATCTCCAAACGTTTACAATGAGGGTCAATATTCACACACAAGGTCAAGTATTTACAAACATCTCCAAACTTTTATAATGATGATCAATACTCACACACAAGGTCAAGTATTTACAAACATCTTCAAACGTTTACAATGATGATCAATATTCACACACAAGGTCAAGTATTTACAAACATCTCCAAACGTTTACAATGAGGGTCAATATTCACACACAAGGTCAAGTATTTACAAACATCTCCAAACTTTTATAATGATGATCAATACTCACACACAAGGTCAAGTATTTACAAACATCTTCAAACGTTTACAATGATGATCAATACTCACACATAAGATCAAGTATTTACAAACATCTCCAAACTTTTATAATTAAGATCAATACTCACACAAAGGTCAAGTATTTACAAACATCTCCAAACGTTTACCGCTACTGTTTTTATTTAAATATAATACTTGGATTAACATTGTGCTTTATAAAACAATTAAAAAGAGTCTTCCTATGATGCATACCTTGGAGCTGTCAAATCATATCTCCTCTGCAATCTCTCTATGCTAATGTTTAAACATTTTAAATCAATACATCATCATCACACAAAGTTAGTGTCGCTAGAGCTGACAAGCTTTGTAACTCAATTTATGAAACAGACAGTTTCACATAATATCGCAGACAAACGTGTCAATGACCAATGCACCTATAGATATAAGACATTTAAGTCGTTACTTTTACAACACCGGCTTATGTTTGGCTGTAAAATATTTTTTATTTCTTTGTTCTTCATGATTTTATAGAAAGGTCCTAATATTACCACGAAATTTATAACCCGCAGCAACCACATTCAATGTTTCAAATATGTTGTGTGTCGTAAAATTCGAATCTGTCTTACACCACGATTAAATTCCCCGCCCCAAATTAACTATAGTATTTGAGGCAGTCTAAGACCCCAGTCAAATTTACCGCCAAAAATGTATCTAGTGTATTTGAATTTGTCTAGAAACCAAGTCAAAATGTACCGCCCACCAAAATTATCTATTAGCGTAGTACAAATTTAACAACCAATCAAAGTGCTTCCTTTTTTTGGTAAGGATAAAGAAACCTTTTAACTTGGTAACAATGCCTATTTTGTGTTTTTGACCGAACGAAGATATTTTATTTCTTAACAACTAAAGATAGTTAAACAGAAGGAAATATCTCAAATTATAGCGCTGATATTGCTTAACACATAAGCATAAATATTCACGCATAAAATTTTATTGTAGTAGAAAAATTTATTTTAGTGATATTTTCACATCAGCGTAAGGGGAAGAACTACAGTGAAAACTAACTTTTGTTCTAATAACATTTTCAAACTTTTTATGTGCTCAATAGACACAGTGTACGTCCATGAACCAAATTCCACAGTTTATTTTGTTAAAAAACATGTGGTTACCATGGTAACAAAAAAAAACATCCGCCATATTGGATTTTCACCACTTTTCGAGAGCTAAAAACTTATGTTTCCCATTGACCAAACTTTATAAAATTGCACACACATGTTGTGACTGACAATTAAAACAATTTATCACATGCTTTTGTTGATAAGTTTAAAATTCTATTTTTATTGATTTTAAAAAAAATTACACTTTATTTGTATGAAAAAAATGAAAAAAAAATATTTAAAAAAATATATCAAAGCAAATTACCAAAATATCAAAAATAGCATGTGACAATTTAAAGGTATATATGTGTACTACATGCATGCCAAATTTCAGACTGATCTATTAGATAGTTTGTAAAAAATAACATTTTTTGTTAATAAAATGTTAGTTTTGAGAAAAAATGCATTTTAGTCACCGAGTGACTTGTCTTGTCCAATATGCTCCATTCTGGGGGGCTGAATGTGTTTAAAATCCTCCAGTACTATATGCTGCACATCCTTCAGCTTCTTCCAGCTCCTTCTCTCGCCTTTATCGTGCCTAATTTTTCTTCTTTCCTTCTACATGGTAACCCAAAAAAAAACAACCGCCATATTGGGTTTTTCACCAATTTTCAAGAGCAAAAATCTTATGTTTACCATTGACCAAACTTTATCAAATTGCACACACATATTGTGACTGACAATTAAAACAATTTGTCACATGCTGTTTTTGATAAGTTTAAAATTCTATTTTTAAGGATTTAAAAAAAAAAAAAAAACACTGTATGAAAAAATAGTTTTTAAAATATTTTTTTAAAATTTATAAAAGAAAATTACCAAAACATCAAAAATGCAGATGTGTTACTTTAAAGATATAGATGTGTACTACTCATGATTATTTTGATAAGTTTAAAATTCTATTTTTAATGATTTAAAAAAAAAAACTATATTTGTATGAAAAAATATTTTTTAAAATACTTTTTAAAAATTTATAAAAGAAAATTACCAAAATATCAAAAATGCAGATGTGTTACTTTAAAGATATAGATGTGTACTACTCATGATTATTTTGATAAGTTTAAAATTCCATTTTTATTGATTTAAAAAAATATATATATATTTGTGTGAAAAAATATTTTTAAAAATTTATAAAAGAAAATTACCAAAATATATAAAATGCAGATGTGTTACTTTAAAGATATAGATGTGTACTACATGCATGCCAAATTTGAGACTCATCTGTTAGATAGTTTTAGAGAGACATCGTGTATTTTCGGCACAAATTTGAAAATCATAGCATGGGGGTAGTGCCGACAATATGCTTTTTGATACATCAAATGCATTTTTTATGTTATAAAACATTGCTCAATCGATTCCTCGATGATTATTTAATAAAATAAGCTCAAAAGTAAAAAAAATCGATATTTTGTACGTAAAATTCAGTTTTCATTGTAGTGGAGCCCCTTAATGCGAAATTTAATTACTTAAAAATTACCCAGATTGAAATGCAAAGAAATAACTAAAGAATATCCGTATAGAGCGATAGAGAACAATTGGCCGTTTAATTATCACTTTTGATAACTAAAATTGGTCCACTAATAACTGTATTATAAAATATTTAAAATTAGTCAGATTATACAAACACGCTCAGAACCGCATAAGTCACAAGTCTCAAAAATTAACTTTTTGACTTTTCCTCCGATTGGGCGGATGTAGTTCTATAAATAGTAACAAGGTGGTACTATCGGGGCCATTCGATTCAAAAATCTGCACCGAGCTGACAGCATTGGAAAGATAGAAAGATCAAGTCTTTGCCTTCTGATCTGAAAGCAATCCTAAGATCTCTTAGAAGGCCAGTTCAGCTTGAGTGTGTGTGAATATATTATGTCTGCAGAATGGGAGAAGATCGGCTACCACGACAAGCATGGGAAACAAAGAGCCAGGGATCCAGACCTCCAGGACGACCCAGAGTCCGCTGGGAGGACAATATTAGACAATCTTTGAAGGACCGAGGACTAGAATGGAACCAGGCCAGGAAAAAGACAGCCGATAGGATAGTCTGGCGCTCTCTCTTCCAAACCTCTACACCTCACGGTAGAAGAGGAACGACTAAGTAAGTAAGTAAGAATATATTTACATGAGGAAAAGAAAGATATATTTATTTGCATATTTTGTTAACCTGTGATTAAGCAGACTATTTGTTCGAGTGCTAGTAGAAAGTGAAGCTAATGTGTTGTGCCATACTGACCCAATTATGAATGTGTGTAGTTTTGCAGACTAAGATGGTTTGGCCATGTCTGCAGAATGGGAGAAGATCGGCTACCACGACAAGCATGGGAAATGATAAAAATGTGTATAGTGTTTGCAAATATGGTAACATATTACGACAGTAAGTGTTAGTAGCGATTTAAATTAATATTTCTTCTGGAGTGACACACTGTTCAAAGATCATGTGATAAACGTACAGGAGAAGTTAGAATGAAGTAATCAATAGGTCACATGCTGTTTTGTACTTAACCTGATTATCGTACGGAAGCCAAGCATGGACTAAGGACACTACCATGGAATCAATACTGAGAAAGAATGATCATCTTGAACGGACTGTAGGCAAAGAAATTCTATGTCTTGTGCAACTTGTTAGCACAATAACTGAAAAAGGGTAAGACTTGATGTTGTTTGTGGGTGAGTGAATTAAGGCAGACTTCTACATGGAATATGGTTGTCCTTTTATTCCAGGTTATGTCACGAAATTACCTCGTGGCTGCATTCACTTAAGAGGAAGTTATGTGGGTGATGAGAGCTCCTCATACAACTAGAGCCAGACCCCATCTTCTCAGTCAGGAGCTACTAAGTTTGTGGTCCTCCAGTGGTATATGAATATCAGCAGCAACATTCGAAGATAAGTCCTTTATAAAGGCCAGTGTTAGAACTTCCAATCATTCACCCAAGAGTAATCAAACTAGGATTACAACCCTTTATAGGATGAATAGATAAGACCATCAAAAAAATAAAGAGAACCTACAGCATAGTAATAGCAGACGTTATCACTCATATGAACATAAACTGTATGTGTAGTTATTCCAGTGAACACTCTACAAAAATGGAACAGTTTTTCCAATATATTTATTTTGATGTGTACATATCCTTTTATTGCTTTTGAGTATTCCTGACCTGAAAAGATTGAGGTTCAGGACAATTAAATTGTACATAAACATTCATCCAGCCTTGCTTAATAATTTTATTAAAGTTAAAGTTCTGTTTGAAATCAATACCTGTTATATTAAATAAATTACCCTAGACAACTTGCCAAATAACACAACAATAACTCATTAACCTTTGTGGGATCTAAAGAGGTAGCAGTTAGGGACTCAGAGTACTACATCATCAATATCTTCTCTGAGAACTTACATAGCTTGACACCACTTGGATGTCTATACACCCTTGCTCTTTTCAGAGAAGGGGGTATTACTTATAAGACCAGTCTCTAATCTGGCACTATCCTGGTATCCTCTGATACACCTATTTCTCCAGGATAGCCTATACTTTAGTAACATCAAAACCTCTTATGCCATATTGGTGTCCTGTCCGGGATTTTTCCACCATACCCTGGGGCTCTCACTGTAGAGAATAATAAATCTAATTCAATTAAACAACTTGTGGTGAATTGGATGAGCTGTCATTAGCTATAGTTAAGTAAGTTAGTTAGTATTTGCTAATTGATAATATAAGTGTTAATAATTTGTGTACGAGTGAAAGAGAATGGCAGATTTGGCCAAATTTAGATCTGCTACAGTACAGGCGGCAAAAGACTTTGGTATGAGTGGGGACGCGTTGATTCAGTATGTTATTACTGAATGTGATAAGTTTATAGACAGGGAAGATAGGAGGTTAGAAGCAGAAATAAGATTACAAGCAGATAATGAAGCAAAAAGTTTACAAATAGAATCTGAGAATAAAAGGTTACAAATAGAAGCTGAGATTAAGAAATTAGAATCTGATAGGGAAGAAAAGAGATTGCAGATGGAGGCTGAAAAAGAGGAAAAGAGATTGCAGAAGGAGACTGAGGCTAAGAGATTGCAGATGGAGGCAGAGGAAAAACGTTTGCAAAGATAACATGAGTTAAGACTAAAAGAAATGGAAATTCAAGGACATGTTATAGATAATGGAAGCAGCGCAACTCCCTCTGACACTAGTGTAAGTCAGGGTGCCTCAAACTCAACCATGAATTTCCACTTAGATCCCTTTGTGGAGAAAGAAGATAACATTGAATCGTTTCTAAATAGATATGAGAGATTAGCTACTAACTATGGTCTAGAGAAAGAAAAGTGGAGTTTAAAATTATCACAAGGGTTGAGGGGAACTTCTTATGAAGTTTTCTCCAAATTAAGTAGGGAAGATCAAGAAGATTATGACCTCCTAAAACAAGCATTGTTAGTCAGATATGAGAAAAATGCTGAATTTTATAGAAAGAAATTTAGAACTACTAAGCTGCTGTCTGGAGAAACCCACCACCAATTCTCTGCAAGACAAGAAACCTACTTGGAGAAATGGACTGCTCTGGGGAAAACCCAAGACCTGAAAGAAATGGTCATGATGGAGCAGTTAAGAGAGTCCATGGCTCCAGAGTTGAGAAAATTTCTCATGGAACAAGGTGCAGAGAGGTTGGGGGAGATTCTCAATGTTGCCGAGAGATATCTAGCAGCTCCGAAAGAAGTACCTGGTATCAGAAAGAAACAAACAGATAGTAATAACCCCCCACAAAACCAAGATGAGTATAATAATAGGGATCAACCATCTAGATTCAAACAACGGTATGATAGGCCTAGATTTGATCATAGAGACAGAAACCCTCAGGTAAATTAAAAGAAACCCTACAGACCAGAAGGGAAATGGTGTAAAATATGTAGGATGAACAATCATAATACAATTGAATGTGGTAGGAAAGTTCCTCCATATCACGCTGCATGCATGATAACAGTGGACAAGGGAAGGAAGGACCTGACAGGCAGTCAGACAAACCTCCATCATCCCCCATCTGTGAAGAAGTAGTATGTAATGGTACGAAAGTCAAGTGTCTTTACGATTCAGGATTGGAATATGACTCAGTTGTGAGTGCAACCCTGGTGCACCCTGACCAGTATACCACAGACAAAGTGGAGATACAAGGGGCATTAAAAGAACAGCCACCATGATTTCCCGTAGCCAATATCAATATCAAAACTAGGTACGTGGAAGGAGTGATCAGTGCAGCAGTGTGTGATGATCCTAATTATCCGCTGGTGTTAGGAAAAAGATTTGTTTTTCTAGGGAGCCCTATAAAACCTGTGATCATGGCAACGCCCCAGGTCAGGTCGACCCCTAGTAAGGAGGAGGGAATACCACTTACTATTCATCCTAAACAGATGAAAAAGACCCAGGAAAAAGACAAATCATTAAAACCTTGCTTTGGCAAATTGCCAAATAGCCATAACACCCCTAAGAAAGGAGAATTTTATATGAAGGATGGTTTGCTCTACAGGAAAGACGGAGCAAAACAAAAGGGGCATGGACAGTTAGTACTTCCAGCTTCATATAGGGACAAAGTTATGGCACAAGCACATGTTGTACCAGACGGTGGACATCAGAAGATTAGTACCACCTGTCAACGGACATCTGTGAAATTTGATTGGCCAGGCGTAGCTGCAGACATTGCAAAATTTGTGGAGGCCTGTGATCAATGTTGTAAGGTGACATCCCTAAGTTGGGAAATCATCAAGATTTAGAAAATCATTGTGGCGAACATAGGCCTGAATTCGAAAATAAACATGAGAAGGTAGATGTAGTGGATAGGGAAACACCTTTTCACAAACAGTCTTTCAATACACCAGTTAACATGGCAACTCTACGTATGGTACAAAGAGTAAACACAGACCAGTCTCACCCGACACAATGTAGATCGGAATTCGTGGAACTGGCTAAAAATAGAATCGGTTGTCAGTCCAATTTGAAACCGAAACTGAGGGATTCCCCCAGAAAATTTGGGAGTGGAAGTTTGGCCAATTGGCCTAATATCAAGCTCACTTCAACATACAGCTATTAACTTAGCACTAGAAGAGTACCGGTGACAGTGGTAGTTGGCGGGCCCTATACCGTTCATTGGAAGTATTGTACGGACATTGGATTGAGATCACATATTACATAGCAATGCTACAGGGAGAATTGATTCTGGATGCAGGAATTCATTTCCCCATATATATAATATTATTTCACCAGTGACGTTAGGCCGAGAAAACAGCTGGTGAATATTAACTCTACCTGAATGGCAGATTAAAGAGTCACACAAGAATATTAGTAAAGGGTTTTTCCAAATTCCAATCAAGTCTGAGCTCAGACCAATTGTTGGCTGTGATCACTTCAGAGGGGCACATTGAATTCATATGTTGCTTTTGGATTGGATATTACTCCGAGTGTTTTATCCAGGATTATGAGGGAATTACTGGCTCCTTTGCATAACTCAGCTATCACCAATTTTATAGATCTCCTCCACATAAATATTGCAACCTTGAGGAACATCTAAAAACCCTCTGGACATGTCATTGAGCAGACACAGAGAAGAGTAATGGTGAACTTTGATTGATAATCAGCATTTGTCAGGCAGAAGCACCTGTGCTGTTTTTTAACATAACATGAGGAATTATCTCTGGATTGCAGAGGTCTGAGGCAGATTTCTTGAGTAGTGCCTACTTGAATTGACCTACCTGCAGGAATCCAGGATAACACTAAGGCATAGTAGAGTCAATTTGAACGTGACTGTAATACAGACATGAAAGCTGCACAAGTGGTTCATGCTTTTCTAACGGGGGAGATATGTCGTAAAATTCGAATCTGTCTTACACCACGCTCAAATTCCCCGCACCAAATTAACTATAGTATTTGAGGCAGTCTAAGACCCCAGTCAAATTTACCGCCAAAAATGTATCTAGTGTATTTGAATTTGTCTAGGAACCAAGTCAAAATGTACCGCCCACCAAAATTATCTAAGAGCCTAGTACAAATTTAACAACCAATCAAAGTGCTTCTTTTTTTTTTTTTTTGGTAAGGATAAAGAAACCTTTTAACTTGGTAACAATGCCTATTTTGTGTTTTTGACCGAACGAAGATATTTTATTTCTTAACAACTAAAGATAGTTAAAGAGAAGGAAATATCTCAAATTATAGCGGCGATATTGCTTAACACATAAGCATAAATATTCACGCATAAAATTTTATTGTAGTAGAAAAATTTATTTTAGTGATATTTTCACATCAGGGTAATGCCAAACTTAATTACTTAAAAATTACCCAGATTGAAATGCAAAGAAATAACTAAGGAATATCCATATAAAGCGATAGAGAACAATTGGCCGTTTAATTATCACTTTTGATAACTAAAATCGGTCCACTAATAACTGTAATATAAAATATTTAAAATTAGTCAGATTATACAAACACGCTCAGAACCGCATAAGTCACAAGTCTCAAAAATTAACTTTTTGACTTTTCCTCCGATTGGGCGGATGTAGTTCTATAAATAGTAACAAGGTGGTACTATCGGGGCCATTCGATTCAAAAATCTGCACCGAGCTGACAGCATTGGAAAGATAGAAAGATCAAGTCTTTGCCTTCTGATCTGAAAGCAGTTCTAAGATCCATTAGAAGGCCAGTTCAGCTTGAGTGTGTGAATATATTTACCTGAGGGTAAAAAAGATATATTTATTTGCATATATTGTTAACCAGACTATTTCTTCGAGTGCTAGTAGGAACTGAAACTAATGTGTTGTGCCATACTGACCCAATTATGAATGTGTGTAGTTTTGCAGACATGTTCGAAATGAAAAAAATGTGTACAGTGTTTGCAAATATGGTAACAAATTATGACAGTAAGTGTTAGTAGCGATTTAAATTATTATTTCTTCTGGAGTGACAAACTGTTCAAAGATCATGTGATAAACGTACAGGAGAAGTTAGAATGAAGTAATCAATAGGTCACATGCTGTTTTGTACTTAACTTGATTATCGTACGGAAGCCAAGCATGGACTAAAGACACTACCATGGAATCAATACTGAGAAAGAATTATCATCTTGAACGGACTGTAGACAAAGAAATTTTAGGTCTTGTGCAACTTGTTAGCACAATAACTGAAAAAGGGTAAGATTTGATGTTGTTTGTGGGTGAGTGAATTAAGGCAGACTTCTACATGGAATGTGGTTGTCCTTTTATTCCAGGTTATATCACGAAATTACCTCGTGGCTTCATTCACTTGAGAGGAAGTGTGTGGGTGATGAGAGCTCCTCATACAACTGGAGCCAGACCCCATCTTCTCAGTCAGGAGCTACTAAGTTTGTGGTCCTGCAGTGGTATATGAATATCAGCAGCAACATTCGAAGATAAGTCCTTTATAAAGGCCAGTGTCTGAACATCCAATCATTCACCCAAGAGTAATCAAACTAGGATTACAACCCTTTTTAGGATGAATAGATAAGACCATTAAAATAATAAAGAGAACTTACAGCATAGTAATAGCAGACGTTATCACTCATATGAACAGAAACTGTATGTGTAGTTATTCCAGTGAACACTCTACAAAAATGGAACAGTTTTTCCAATATATTTATTTTGATGTGTACATATCCTTTTATTGCTTGTGAGTATTCCTGACCTGAAAAGATTGAGGTTCAGGACAATTAAATTGTACATAAAATTTCATCCAGCCTTGCTTAATAATTTTATTAAAGTTAAAGTTCTGTTTGAAATCAATACCTGTTATATTAAATAAATTACCCTAGACAACTTGCCAAATAACACAACAATAACTCATTAATCTTTGTGGGATCTAAAGAGGAAGCAGTTAGGGACTCAGAGTACTACATCATCAACATCTTCTCTGAGAACTTACATAGCTTGACCCCACTTGGATGTCTATACACCCTTGCTCTTTTCAGAGAAATGGGTGTTGAGGATTGTTTCATGCTTACAGGCATTTGAGTTTGGCCGACTTCAATGACTGGATCATGGAACACCTCAATCGAATAGAGATATATCTCATCGACCGATGTCGATGATTGTTGCATGTGTGCAAGCATTTGAGTTTGGCCAACTCGGATTGCTGCACCATGGAACATCGCAATTGAATATATATTAACGACGTAGTATGCATATCACTATGCATGACGCGTATGTCTTTGTAAGGTCATTCGACGTGTGGGCTTCGGCCCCAACGGCAGTGTTTGAAATGTGTGGCATCGCCACTATGGATTGTGTGGCATAGCCACTATCTATTCGACTTGTGGGTTTTGACCCGAACGGCAGTGTGTTTCAGAAGTGTGGCCATTGCCACTTATATTGTGTGGTACGACCACTTATTAAATGTGTGGCTGGGAAGCCAATTGAGCAGTGTATTTCTTGAACCAAACGTAAGTCGTCGTATGAATAACGCAGTTTGCATAATTATGGCAGATTAGCCTGGCGTGGTATGCCAAAGGAACATTACGGTACTAGCAATAGTGTAAGACTAGTATAGATGGATATTGTACAGCTAGCGGCAAGCGTAAGCCTAGTGTAACGGATATTAGACGACTAGCAGTAGACGTAAGCCTAGCGAAATAAGTGTATTGCAGAACTAGCAGGATAATTAAGTCTAGTGCAAAAGGCTATTATATAAACTAGCGACGGGAGTAAGTCTAGTTAGCCTCTGAATTTATGCCAAAGGACATTGGCCGTTAAAAGGAACTGACCTTGAACCAGAACTCTAGATAGAGATTAATGAACATGTGTTATTGAAATAATGAGAACTCTTACAGATCGTACATGAATGTGATGTGACTTTTGTTCCCATGTAGTTGGTGTCTGCTCATGGTATGAAATTACTAATTAAATATTTTGAGTCGTCAAAATCACGGTCTTATCAACTGTCGTATTCGGAGTTGAGTTAAATGCTGTTAATATTCAACTGATCATGACCAGTGATGATTAATGTCTTAACACGCTGCATCTCACACTGCCATTATAATCAATAAGACAAGAGACTAATACAGGTCAGTCAAGGGTCGACTATTTAATATGAAACATGTTCAGCACATAATGTATCACAAGGGTTAAAGCAGACATTATCGATACCAACGAACAGTATTACGGAATCCTACAAAAGTGATAAGAACCCGAGGGACTTTGACTCTATAAACTGAATACGCATATAATAACTTGGTCATCCTCAAATACTAGAAGTCATCGAAGCACCCAGAACATACTGGGGTCCCGAGGCCCGTAACATACTGGTGTCAGAAAGTGTCTGGATTTCGTGAATACTGGATTCCCCCCTTCAAGTATCGAAGAAAGTTAAACTGATGATGAACGTTTTAAAGACAAAATCATTCATTCAAGCCTAACTGGCAACTGAAATGCGCATGTCAGTAAGTGACGTCACTACATCGATGCCGTCACCGCTAGCAGACAACTTTGCCTGAGAGAATCCGAATTTTTCTTCCACCACAAGAGACTGATTCACGCAGATAGAACGGTAATCTTCCACTCGAGAACCTGAACCAGTGGAGAATGTATCTCTTCATCAAATTCATCTGAGGCTGCGACGCAGATCGATTGAAGAAACTACGTTCGAAGACCGAAGCAATACTTTCAAACGGTTGCCCTACTGCGAAGGTCAAGGTCTTCAATCAATGGACTACAGCTGTTGAAGACACGGTTCGGAACTAGGATTAGAATTACATGCACTCATGTATTTCTCAGAGGGACAGCGAAACAGATAAGTTCTTGATTTTACTTGGGCGCTTGAACATTATCATACTGTCCTCGCATTAGCTTTGGTCTACAGTTCATCGTCACTTTACTTACTTTTCTACTCATCATCTGTGTTCCCCATTCATGTTTATTCGTATATTTGTATATTCGTCGTGTTTAATATTGACTGGAATTTTCCCAGGAAAACTTCAGTGAATGTTAACTTCTATTAGATTTGCATGCTTATATTTGCTGACTGAGGATCTGACTGATTATATTTTTTCTTTTGAGTCAGGATATAAATGTTTCTTCAGTTCGCAATATAACCATATTTTGTGTACTTAGCAGTTTCGTCAAGTGAATTACGTCCTCTTTATTTACATAACCTAATTTCAGTACTGTTGACAATTGTTGTCGTGTGTGATCTAAAACTTCTTTGTCTACACGTTTCGTTTATGACGACTTGTCTCGTTATATTTTTGTGATGTAAATTCTTTTCTTTCTTTTACTGATTACTGAGTATAAGTCTCCTTTATTTACTTTATAAGTGTAAATTGTTGTCGTATAACTAAAAAATCATTTCATTGTAACTCATTTGATTGTTTTCACTGTCTTTGTCACATGTTCTCCGAACTTGTTTGTTATTGATTAATATATTCATGTACATATTATAGCGAGTTCTATAGTCCTGGTGTATATTATAGACTATCGAAGGTACTCAGAAACCTATTATCATGTCTACACTACAGGAATTCATTGATATTGGAAAAAAGTTATGGAAAATCAGGAGCGGAACTACAAAGTTTTGCAGATACAAAATATGATGAATATTTATCGCGTCTGGAAAGAATTGAACAGCGCGAAGCGACTAAACGAGCTGATGAGCTTAGGAGGTTTGAATTAACCCAAGAGAGGGAAATGAAAGAAAAAGAGATGGCTCAGAAGGAAAAAGAAATATCCATGAAATTGGAATTAGAACGATTGACAATAGCTCAACAAGAGAAAGACAGAGAGCAGAGAGATAAAGAATTAGCTCAACAAGAGAAAGACAGAGAATTCGAGAGGGATAAAATGGCTCAACAAGAAAAAGACAGAGAATTTGAGAAGGAAAGAATGGCACAACGAGATAAAGAAATGGAATTAAGGAAAATGGAACTTATGCAACTGGATCAAGCCCATAAAAATGCCATGGAAATGGAAGCTTTAAAACTTCATGCAGAAAAAGAAAAAGCTTTAGAATTAGCTAAAGTGCAGTCTGAACAGACTAAGACTGCGGCTGGTACTAATATTTTCTATCCTAAGTTAAAAATGCCACATTTTGACCAAACTCGCGATTGTATTGACTCTTTCATATCTAGATTCATCATCAAGGTCACAGCTCTGAACATACCCAAGGAAAGATGGAGCAGTCTTTTACTTGATTTTTTGACTGGTGACTCACTTATATGTTTCATGAGTCTTGATGAAAAGAGCAGAAGCGATTTCGATGTCGTAAAAGAGGTATTACTAAGACGTTTCCAGTTAACTGAGTCTGGATTCAGAGATCGCTTTCATGCGGCTAAGCCAAGCAAGGATGCAGATTTTGGTGAATTCATTGCATCTATTAAACATTTCCTTAGCAGATGGATTGATCTATCTGGTATAAATAAAACATATGAAGGTGTTATAGATCTCATGCTGCGAGATAAAGTTTTATCCGCATGCAGCACTGAATTAGAAGCATTTTTACAAGAAAGACATCCTTATTCTATCGATGAGTATGAAAAACTCGGAAGACTGTATCAGACCGCACATCAGAATAAAGATCTTCATAGATCGACTATTCGAGATCCTATGCCTGTGTGCGCGGCACACCATGATCAGAGACCTCGATCGAAGAGCTTTGATGGACGTTGTCGTTCAGATTATTATCAATCCGACAGAGGTTTTTATAACTTCCGTCGTCATCGCTCTCCTTCGAATTCATATCGACGAGGTTATAGAGGATATTCACCTCATGATCGTGGGTATCACAGAGGCAGGGATTATGATGGTTCACATCAGAAAGGATACTATAAACAGAGATCATCTTATGGTAGAGATGCCAGGAAAGATGACTCTACTGATTTTTATTATAGCAATAAAAAGTCAGTCAATAATAACAAAGGTAATGCCAGATCTCCGTCGAGAGACAAAAATAAACACAGACATGCAAATAATTGCAGTGTCAAAAAGGAGAAAGGTAATGATGATAATGATCATGCGAACGCATGTATGGTAATGAATGATACATGTTATGAGTGTCAGTCGAAAAACAGATTAAAGTCTACAATTACACTTGATTGTGGTCATTGTATGCCTACAATGTCGGCATGTGTAAATGTCGGTTATCTTACATTTCATCCCGGAATATTGGATGGTAAGGTAGTGAGAGTTTTGCGTGACACTGGGTCCTCAACGATAGGCATAAAGCACTCGCTTATCGAGCCTTCTGCTTTTACAGGCAAATCAGTTAAGTGTGTCACATTTGGTGGGAATATAGAAACTTTCCCTGTGGCACGAGTATACATTGATACTCCTTTTTACACAGGCACTGTCTATGCCTGCGGCTTGAGAGCACCCATTACTGAAATTATAATAGGAAACATACCAGGAGTTAAAGATTGCACTCCTGAGGAGATTGCAATGTGGGTTGAATCTCACCCACAGGTGGCAAATGCTGTTGTAACGAGAGCACAACAGTTAGCTACGGACATGGCTACACCACCTCTTCCTATAATAGATACAATTATGTCTCAAGTTGGCACTGTTACACCTTCTGTTTTTGTAGAAAAACAGAAGAGTGACCCACCTTTACAAGGATTGTTTAGCCGAGCAGAACAAAAAACGATTAAATACACAGGAGGGGCTAAACAATGGTTCAAGATAAAGAAATCAATACTCACTAGATATTATGATGATGGCAAAACAATTATACATCAAGTGATAGTACCTAAGGAACCGTTATCAATTGTTTCAAATAATGGATTTCTTTATATTTTAACTTGCATAGATCTTTGCACGCGTTGGCCAGAAGCCATACCATTGAAAACCATCACAACTGCATCTGTGTCTGATGCATTATTTTCGATATTTTGTCGAATCGGTTTTCCGAAGGATATTTTGTCAGATCAAGGATCACAATTTACTTCCAACATTATGAGGGATTTAGAATCCATGTTATCTGTTCACCACTCGTTTTGTAGTGCGTATAGGCCCCAATCAAACGGTGTGTGCGAGCGCTACAATAGCACTCTAAAACAGATGTTATCTAAGATAACTGAAGAATGCCCTCGTGAATGGGACAGGCTTCTGCCGGCGGCCCTGTTCGCTTTTCGTGAAGTGCCTCACGAAAGCACGGGATGGTCTCCGTTCGAATTGGTTTATGGTTCGAATCCTCGCGGACCAATGATGATACTCAAGGATTTGTTGATTGGAGCATCAATTGATACAGCCACTCGAAATAGCTACGAGTTAGTTATTGATCTCCGACAACGAATCATTGATGCGTGCACTTATGCATCCCAGAGTATAAAATCAGCCACTCAACGATCAAGATTATTACATAATCAAAAGAGAATATTAAGATCCTTCAAACCAGGGGAAAAAGTTTGGTTGTTGCTACCTCATAACGATAACAAATTACTGATATCATGGCAAGGTCCATTTGATGTTATCAAACAAGTCACAGATGTTGACTACTCGGTGAACGTTAGAGGTAAAATCAAAACCTTCCATGTCAACATGCTAAAATTAGCAGTTGAAAGACCACAGGAATTAATTCCTGTTATTAACTCTATTGATGATTCTTCACATCATACTGCTTCTTTTGCAGTTGTTCATGAAGAAGATACCACCTCGTCTATCCCTTTACAATTCCAACTACCTTCTTTGCAATCATCGGAATCTTGGAAAGACGTGACTATTTCTTCTTCACTATCTTCGTCACAACAAGATCAAGTTCGGGATATTCTTATTTCTTTCAATGATGTTCTCACCGACCTTCCAGGTCAGACATCGCTTATATCCCATGATATTACTCTTACTGATTATAAACCTATCAAACTTAGACACTATCCTATATCTTTACACCACAAAGATAGGGTAGAGAAAGAGTTAAAAGAGATGATACGTTTAGGTGTGATATCTCCTTCGGAATCACCATATGCATTCCCAATAGTGATAGTTAAAAAGAAGGATGATTCTTTACGTATTTGTATTGATTTTAGGCGATTGAACAAAATTACAATCACAGACGGTGAGCCTATGCCTCTTTTAGATGATCTTTTGTCAGAATTATCTAATGCTACTTTCTTTAGCAAACTAGATCTCTCTAAAGGCTACTGGCAAATTCCTCTTGCCGAAAATGCCAAACCTTACACAGCTTTCACAACTCCATTTGGGCTCTACCAATGGAATTATATGTGTTTTGGGTTAGTGAATGCGCCAGCGACGTTTGTGCGCATGATGCGCCGCCTTCTTGGCGATCGTAAAGATGTCATGACGTACATCGATGACATCTGCCTATTTCATGACTCGTGGGAAGACCATATTGATGGTTTAACTTCTCTTCTACATACGTTACGTATGCATGGTTTGACTGTGCGACCTTCAAAAGTCCAAATAGGTTGTCAGGAAATGTCTTTTCTTGGTCACCGCATAGGTAACCACAAACTGTATCCTGACGACAATACAGTCAAAAGAATTCTAGAGATTTCTACCCCTTCAACTAAGAAACAAGTTAGAAGCCTTTTAGGCTTGAAAAACTATTACCATAAGTTCATCCCGCATTTCGCTCAACTATCTACACCTTTGTCCGCACTGTTGACCAAAGGTAGTCCTAATAAGGTACGTTGGGACAAAGATTGCGAAAGCGCTTTGGTAACAATTAAGAAATTATTTAGTAATGCACCTATTTTGTTATTACCGAATATACGTATTCCATTCATACTTCAATCAGATGCCTCGAGTTACTCCATGGGTGGCTGTTTGCTGCAATGTTACAAAGAAACACTCCATCCATGTTTCTATGTGTCGAGGAAACTGACTCCGGCTGAACAAAAGTATGCGACAGGTGAACGTGAGCTCCTGTCGATGGTCTGGTGCCTGGAGAAGCTGTCAAGATATCTCATCGGCACGCACTTTTACATTATGACAGACCATATTCCACTTACTTACATAACAGCTAGAACAATGCGTAACGCTAGAATACATCGATGGTACTTGTTGATTCAAGAATTTTCATTTACGATTCTGCCTATTGCTGGATCAGACAATAACTTGGCAGATCTTTTATCGCGCAACTTCTCTGAGAAGAAATTGAATTAACTCTTTAGTCACCATGTTGACAAGTGCTATTATTAATGTTATAAAATTTAATGTGTCTACTTAATGAGTATGATGTTTATAAGTAGGTAGTACTAATACTAATATAGTCTAGGGACATACATCTTCTCCACCACTATCATCCGTGCCACAAGTGTCACGTTTGGAAGTGAGGGGGATGATGTTAATGATTGTTTCATGCTTACAGGCATTTGAGTTTGGCCGACTCGAATGACTGTATCATGGAACACCTCAATCGAATAGAGATATATCTCATCGACCGATGTCGATGATTGTTGCATGTGTGCAAGCATTTGAGTTTGGCCAACTCGGATTGCTGCACCATGGAACATCGCAATTGAATATATTAACGACGTAGTATGCATATCACTATGCATGACGCGTATGTCTTTGTAAGGTCATTCGACTTGTGGGCTTTGGCCCCAACGGCCGTGTTTGAAATGTGTGGCATCGCCACTATGGATTGTGTGGCATAGCCACTATCTATTCGACTTGTGGGTTTTGACCCGAACGGCAGTGTGTTTCAGAAGTGTGGCCATTGTCACTTATATTGTGTGGTACGACCATTTATTAAATGTGTGGCTGGGAAGCCAATTGAGCAGTGTATTTCTTGAACCAAACGTAAGTCGTCGTATGAATAACGCAGTTTGCATAATTATGGCAGATTAGCCTGGCGTGGTATGCCAAAGGAACATTACGGTACTAGCAATAGTGTAAGACTAGTATAGATGGATATTGTACAGCTAGCGGCAAGCGTAAGCCTAGTGTAACGGATATTAGACGACTAGCAGTAGACGTAAGCCTAGCGAAATAAGTGTATTGCAGAACTAGCAGGATAATTAAGTCTAGTTGATAAACTCTGTTTAGTTGTTAACTCATACTGGCTACTAGTTGTTGAATCATGCTTTATTTGCTAAATGATGTGAATGTCCACCAGTGGATAAATGTAGATGTTGGGACTGGTGTAGCAAAGTGTAACGATTGTCAACTCATCAAACCCAGCACAGTTTTGGTCATACAGGTCATCTTGTCCTGGAACGTGATGAGGCTCTGACAAGAATGTGAGTGTAAACAATGAGTGTGTATCTGAATGTCAGTACGCGAATGGTAGAATGATTCGATAGAGTTGACAGGTTGGTAGTACATCACTCATACTCACACTGTTCGAATTCAAGAAGTACTGGAACTACGGTGGTCTTTTTATAACATTTAATGGGACGCACACTTGGACAGTACGTGTATGGTTGCAGGAACAAATGTCGACATAGACAGCATAATGTTGATCACAGGAATATCATCTTAAGTTAGCATTCATGCTTGGCAAATATCATAATGGAGCATTCGTAAATAAGCATTCAGCGTTCCATCATGTAAATCATCTGGCTTTACTGACTGGGCACGTCAGACCATAACCAAGATATAGGAAGGCTCCTAAACCTAACCTCGTCTAGCGAATATTCCTTCACGTAAAGTTCAATATATATATATTTCATAATATAGGAATCCCAGACATGGGTTCTCACATGTAGCAGTGATCTCTTGGTTCATCGAGCGATAGTACAGGCATCCCTTTTTCTCACTCGATAAATACAAAGTATATGAATTTCAACATGGCTGTTCTCTCTCTCGTGAGCTTCACTCACTATAGAATATAGACCAAAATTGGTCATTCATTAAATGTCCTCATTTCTTCATAGGTTCTCTCATAGAGGTAATTGAATAATATCATACAATCCAGTGCTGATACATAGGAATGTCTTCTTCCTTTGAATGGATATTCTTTTTAAAAGTACCACTGTGCATCTGCTTATCAACAACGATGGCGAAGCCCAAGTTCATAATAAATTGTGGTTTTACCTTTTTATGCGAAATATAACTTTGCCATTCCTTGGCAAAAGAGAATAAACACTGGGGTAAAGTACATACAACATGTCTATATGACTATCACTTTTCCCCATCCATATATAGATCACTATTTCGGCAAAAAAAGCCTGCTACAACAAAACTCAGCATCCTCACAGAATGGCAGCCATGAATCACACCCCTTCGCTAGCGATACTTCCGCTGCATAGCCTTTGACCTTTTCTAGCGACAACCAAATTAGTTCGGCTTAGAAATGCAAAGATATCCATATATAAGACAGACTCGTCCTACTCATACAAACACTACGTATAAATTCAGGCCATAGATATACTGAAGCAAGAACAATCTATTCCTACCCAGCCAAAGAATAAATCACAGTAGGCCTAGAGTCGTCTGCGGAGTCCGATCGAAGATGACGGACTATTTTCAAGGGAAGCAACCCAAAAATGACTTCTCCTTAAGCACTTAAAAAAGGAAATACTTTGCTTCCAAAATATTTGCGAACATAATAAGAATATAAATGTATTATATTGCAAGATAGTAAAAATTGCCCTTTACACTAGTGCAAAAGGCTATTATATAAACTAGCGACGGGAGTAAGTCTAGTTAGCCTCTGAATTTATGCCAAAGGACATTGACCGTTAAAAGGAACTGACCTTGAACCAGAACTCTAGATAGAGATTAATGAACATGTGTTATTGAAATAATGAGAACTCTTACAGATCGTACATGAATGTGATGTGACTTTTGTTCCCATGTAGTTGGTGTCTGCTCATAGTATGAAATTACAAATTAAATATTTTGAGTCGTCAAAATCACGGTCTTATCAACTGTCGTATTCGGAGTTGAGTTAAATGCTGTTAATATTCAACTGATCATGACCAGTGATGATTAATGTCTTAACACGCTGCATCTCACACTGCCAATATAATCAATAAGACAAGAGACTAATACAGGTCAGTCAAGGGTCGACTATTTAATATGAAACATGTTCAGCACATAATGTATCACAAGGGTTAAAGCAGACATTATCGATACCAACGAACAGTATTACGGAATCCTACAAAAGTGATAAGAACCCGAGGGACTTTGACTCTATAAACTGAATACGCATATAAGAACTTGGTCATCCTCAAATACTAGAAGTCATCGAAGCACCCAGAACATACTGGGGTCCCGAGGCCCGTAACAATGGGTATTACTTATAAGACCAGTCTCTTATCTGGCACTATCCTGGTATCCTCTGATACACCTATTTGTCCAGGATAGCCTATACTTTAGTAACATCAAACCCACTTATGACATTGTGGTGTACTGGCAATGGTAAACTGATTCTCAGCTATACGCGTTCTAGAATA
Organism: Oreohelix idahoensis; assembly: GCA_024509875.1. Taxonomy (NCBI): domain Eukaryota; kingdom Metazoa; phylum Mollusca; class Gastropoda; order Stylommatophora; family Oreohelicidae; genus Oreohelix; species Oreohelix idahoensis. The sequence continues at coordinate 16,055 of JAMPIV010008779.1, read as the reverse complement.
TGCTCAACAGTATAGTACTTGGGACACCTTTCATTATGGTGACTAGGCCTTATACCAGCAGATTATCTTATTCGTTTAGGTGCAGTAATATATATATATATATATATATATATATATATATATATATATATATATATATATATTGTCACATCATATATATTCTGCGAAATATTATATTGGTCACGCTGAAACTGACAACCCTGATATGAATTTAAAACCCGTTTGGTCAGCTGACCGGAAGGGGAAGTGAACGTTAATTTTGGCGCGATAAGGGGGTGTGTTACTGTCCATTGACCAGGGAGGTCGTTTGTATGTTTCCCTGTCAGCATTCTGCTGGGATTTGGATGCCATGGTTGTTCATTGTGGTCAGGATTAGTTTGCACCAGGGAGGTCGTTTGTATGTTTCCCTGTCAGCATTCTGCTGGGATTTGGATGCCATGGTTGTTCATTGACAGAGTTTGTCATTTATTCTTGTGGTCAGGATTAGTTTGCATAATTCTACGGTGGTGGTGCAGTTTTTTCTAGTGGTTTTTTCCTTAGACCATCCTTGATAAGTCAGTTGCATTTAGGCATGGCTTTGTTATAGTGTAGGACTGAGCTATTGATCGGAAGTCATAGCGATGGTGATTTGGTAGGATATATACCTGCGAGTTTATTGTGATAATGCTAGATTGAGTTGTTGAAATTGGCATTTCTATTTTTGCATCCGTTATATATGTATTGCTAGCCGTGTGTTGCTTCGGTGTGTGCATTATGATTAAAGGGGAAACTTTCCTGCTCAAGGTGTTATAGTTAATTATTGTCAGCTAGTCTTTGTTGTGGTAATACTCTTGCATAATGAGCCTTGATAGTACTATTAGTATGACCCAAATGATGTTGCTGGTAAATCTACAACATTACTAGTTCTTGACAGCTGGTTGGCTCGTCTATTGCTTAAGGCCGTGGGGCCTGTATTTTGTAATATTTAATTCCCAGCTTGCTGACGTTTGTAAAGACCGTAGTGTCTATATTTGTTATATTCAGGACAGAATATGTAGATGCACACTGTAATGTTAGAAGGTTTGAGTCACAGTGTTTTGGCGCCTTCTGGGTGTTAAGCCACGTTAGTGAGCTATTTTCAGTTGCTAGTTGCAGGTATGCGTGTTTACCAGTCAGTCAATGTAGGGTATTGTGTACGGTTGGTTGACCTCGCTTACGGTGTCCTCTGATTTTTCAGTGCTACGGCAGTGTGATTGTCAGTCTGTGTAGTGAACTGTTTGCGGTCGTTTGACCTAGATTACGATAGCTGACCTAGTTACAGCGCCTTAGGGATTATGGCTGTTTTCAGCTTGGAAAGTATGTAACATGTGCAGTGAAAGATTGCAGCTGAGGTTTAGCACGACAGTTTAATATATTGCAAGGCGTACTTTGTGTCTTAGTGCTAGGGAAGTATTGATCCAGGTGGAGCAGCGGAGATAAAGGGTTCAGTTTTGGTATTAGATGGGCTCTGGTGCCTGACTATGCGTGTCGGCAGAGGAGATTATCTCGGGCTCTGGTGCCTGACTGTATGTGTCGGCAGAGGAGATTAGATCGTCCATATGTGGTGGTATAGGTAGTGTCTATATGTTGGCGGCATCCCAGTGTGTGTTAATATCTACAGTAGTGCCATTTCACATACTGTTCTACCCACCTGGGAACGTTACCTATCCGGAGTTTTGCCAAGTGATGTCTGGTACAAGTCTTGCCGATGCCATTCCTCTGTCGTGACCTGTCTTTACTGATGTGCCCGGCCAGGGGTGAATAACTATGAGGACTGAAGCTTGCTGACCTGGGCTTTTCTGCACTATTTTACCTTCAAGCCTGATGGTTTCCTGTGCGATGTGTTAGAACGAACTGTGCTTGTTGTCATATACCGAACATACACGTGAAACTAACTGTTATCGACATTTTCACTAGATTATACAGTCGATCGTCCTGGAGTGCGCTGTACTGAAGACTGTTAGATTCCTGAAGTGTCGTCGTGAAGTGAGCTTTGCTTAGACAGTGATAGAGTATTGTGCCGAAGACATTGTTGTTATAAGTGGCACACAGACCTGTGTTGAAGTCTGATCTTCTGGAACTTTATTGTGACTGGACGTTTTCAAGTGTGGAGTCTTGTTTGTGTTGTTTTCATTATGCATCACCAGTGTTGAGGAAGCTTCTGGATCAAGCGCCGTTGGACATTCAAGTTAAGTTTTTGTTTGTAATTTTTTAATGCTATGTTCTATAATTGTTTCTTATTTGTTTGTTTTTTCTTCCTTCTTCTTTCTCTAAATTCTAATTTTTTTTTGTTCTGTCTATGAATCTGATCTTTTAGATTAGAATAGTTATATTTATTTATTTGCTTCTTCGAGCTTGCTTCGTAGTTTGTTGTTAATTTTCTTTCCTTTTGTTTTGTTATGTTTCTTTGTTTTCTTTGTAGGACTTAGTCTGTATATATAGATATTGATAGTTAGTTAGATCTGATCTTTCACTGTTCCTCGTTATAGTTGGAAGTATCTTAATATATATATCTTGATACATTATAGAATAATTTTAATTATAATTTATTAAGTTTATTTTCACTGAAGTGATCGGGTAGTGCTTGGTGTGGAAGATAGCTCTCAGCACTTCATTGCTAAGTGTAGTTATTGTTTAGTCTATTGTGTAACTCTATATTTGTGTGTCTAAGGGAGGAAGGGTGGTGAGTTTAATCCATTTTTGGCCTACTTGTGGGAAAAGAGTGGATTAGACCGATTCTTGATAGGTTGTGGCTGTGTTTGTTCTGTGGTGGCGTCAGGCAGACGGGATTTCCTGCGACTGCCCTGCTTAACATTTCAAGCCCTGTTGGTGTTAGGTGTATTCGTGTAGTTTGTATTTACATTGTCGTGGACATTCAGTAATTCTTTTGTGGTGTTTAAGTGGTGTATTCTCATGTTTCATCTGGCTGTCTTGTAAACACGTTTACAGGTACCCTCCTTGTTTTCGTTTGTGCGCAGTCACGTAGTGTATATATTTATCTACCTCAACTTTTTGTAGTCTATCATCTTCTTCCTCGTGACTGAGATTTTGTTTTCTTAGTGTGGTGTGTGGGTTTCTTTCATCTGTGTAGTGCTCATTTTGCCAAGGGAGACACTGCCATAGCATAGACTATTAAGATTAAGTATATTTTGAGTATTATCTGAGTATAGCACCAGTGTGTGTGCCAGTTACAGACTTTGAAGTAAAAGCTGATTTATTATCAAGGTGGTATAGTGGTGTCATAGCACCGGAAAGTTTCATCAGTTGTTATTATACAACTGTCGACTATTGTAAGTCTGTTTGAGTGTATCACAAAGACTAAGTGGTCAGAAAGACCAAATTTACAGAGTAAGGAGACAGTAGCCAAGTGGCAAAGTAAAACTATATTTATATTATAAGAAGTAAAGGTTGATGATGTGTATACAGTGAGAGGTGAGGTGTTATATACTTACATACATATATATATTATGTGTGTATATTGGAGTACTGATATCAATATTTATTGGTATTATTGCATATTGTGGTAACAAGAGAGTTATCTGGTGATATAAGTGAAATATATATATGACTGAGTACTTCTGTAGCGTAATCTATAGCCAGTGATAATAGTGAGCATTCTGAGTGTACATCATGGATCTACAGGCTTTTATTCAGATTAGGAAGGAATGTGGCTACACTGCCAAAGAGTTAAGTGATTATGCTGAAGCAAAATTTTATTCAATCGAGAATCAGAATGCCTTAAGAGATGCTCGAGCTGAACAGCTAGAGATAAAAAGGAAAGAATTTGAATTACAAGAAAGGAAGATGAAAGAAAATAAAGAGTTACAAGAAAGGAAGATGAAAGAAGATAAAGAGTTCCAAGAAAGGAAGATGAAAGAAGAAAACGAGTGGAAGCAGAAAGAGTTTGAATTGAAAGAAAGGCAGTTAAAAGAAGATATAAAGAGTTATAAGAAAAGAAGATAGAGAGAGAAGTGCAAGAAAAGAAGATAGAGAGAGAGAGTTAGGGTTAGAGAAGGAGAGAATGAGAATAGCTCTGGAGGAGAAAATGATGGATAAAGAAATACAATTAAAGAAATTGGAAGTGGGTGCGAGTGGTCAGAACTCAACTTCTGGAGGGGCTCACCGTCCCTTTAGGCTGCGTCTGCAAAATTTTAATGATAAAATTGATAGCTTAGATTTCTTCCTTGAAAGATTCGAGTCCGATGGCGTGGCCTATAAAGCTGACAGAGATCAATGGCCATCTCTGTTATCGACGCTGCTGGTGGGGCCTGCGATGGAGACTTTCTATAGCCTCCCGCAAAAGGAAAGGGCAGATTACGATAAAGTTAAGGAAAGGTTGCTCCGGAAGTTCCGTCTGACTGCTGACGGTTACCGGACGCGCTTTAAAAACGCGATGCCAAGCGCAGACCAGGACTTCGAAAATTTTATCTCGAAGATCAAACTTCTATTGAATAGATGGATCGAAATGGAGGGAATTCCTAAGGATTATAATGTCTTGCTGGACTTAGTGCTACGAGACAAAGTGTTGTCCTCGTGTTCTAGTGAGTTGGTTGCGTTTTTCCAGGAACGTCAACCTATGGACATTGAGTCCATGGCCCAATTGGGGCACCATTATGTCGTTACCCACCCGGGCAAACCTATTCAGAAGTCGGGTCTGTCAGAGGACTTAGTTGCCAGTGTCTGCAAAATATAGCGCCATCCTTGGCGAAACCAGTCAGGCAATGTAGACAGGGGCCAAGAGCAGAAGTATGTGTAGCCTTCCAGTCCCTATCAGCCGCGTAGAGGTAGCTATGGGAATTTTCGATCTCATAGGAATGGTCGGCCAAGGTGGCAGAACCGACAATATGATAGTTATAGCGACAGAGGTGAGCGCCAAACGCGAAAGCAGGTACGCTTCGAGGACTCTCAAGACGAAGACCGGTTTTGGTATAAAACCAAACAGCACAAGCAGAGGAGTGGTTCCTCAGAGAGTCGATCGTCTGACTCTGATGCGGGGTCTTCGTCATCGAAGAGCTCCAACAAAAGTACACGCGATGAGAGGGTGTCGCCCTCTGTTCCACGCGAACGAGAGGGTAGTGCTTCAATGCGGGCATGCGGCACCATGTCTGTCAGCAGTCCATGAGACTGGCAAGGTGATCCTCCACGAAGGCAAGGTGGAGAATAGACCAGTCCGGGTGTTGAGGGATACCGGATGCACCACAATTGGGGTGCGTCGATCGTGCATCGACGACTCCTGCCTTACAGGCAAAACGGTAAAGTGCACCACGTTCGGGGGCAAAGTGGAGTCTTACCCCCAGGCGAGTATTAAGGTGGACACTCCGTTCCTCTCGGGTAGAGTGAACGCGTTCGTCCTTGAGGATCCGATTGCCGATTTAATCGTCGGCAATGTACAGGGAGTGCACAAGGCCATGGGTGACATGAGTAGGAGCAGTAGGAACTTATACGAGGGTCCGAAAGCTAGTGATAGCACAGTTTGGTTGCGTAACGTTTTCCTGAGTGCGATTTGGCGCACACTCAGAAGAGTGTTTGATGAGGTCGCGATGGTTAGATTTGTGGAGGTACTGTCGTTGCGCGACAATACCAAGATGGCACGGGTGACTTTTGCGAATAGTTGGGGTGCGCGTAAGGCAGTCAGGCAGAAGCATATGTCCTTGCTTCAGAACCATCTGCTGATAGTCCAGCAGTAGTAGGGTTAGGTTTCGGGTTCGTGTTTGGTAAGGTGTTTCGGTTGACGTGAACCGAACCTGAGTTGCTCTGACGCACGCCCCCAGTTCGATGTTGATATGAATATGTGTATTTTGTAGACTTGTACAGGTTATATAATGCTTTACAATACATAGTAATGCTGTATTATGCTATGTCGTACTTTCTATTAATGTGGCATGATGCCATACAGGCACACTGTAGGCAGGCACGCTGTGGGCAGGTGCGCTGTTGGCAGGCATGATGTAGACAGGTGCGCTGTAGGCAGGCTTGCAGCAGGCAGGTGCGCTGTGGGCAGGCATGCTTTAGGCAGGTGCACTGTAGACAGGCACACTGTAGGCAGGAGCACTGTGGGCAGACATATTGTAGGCAGGCATACTGTAGGCAGGTACACTGTAGGCAGGCATACTGTAGGCAGGTACACTGTAAGCAGGTGCACTGTAGGCAGGCCTGGCATGCAGTTATCAGAGACCTATGGAATATGATGGTCTTGAAATATTTAAGGGTCATTTTGATACTTTATTATGCCTTGTTATATGATTTAGGTGTCATGATGCCATAAAGGCAATATGAATAAAATAATACTCAACGTATGTTAAATTATGTTATATTACCATGTATTTTTATATTGTGTAAAACTAATTTTGTATACTATGAGATTATGTCTCGTTGTGAATGCTTCGATATGAATAATTAATATGTGACATATATTGTATTTAATAGACCACGGCTGGACAGTCGTTGTTATTTTTCATGACTACCAGTACCTGGGGTGGTCTGGTTTATGCTCATATTGTATTTAGTACATAGGGTAATAAGGCATGAACGACTTTGGCATTCTCTGACTAGATGAGGAGGTGCCGTCTCGGCATATTGTTCGTCCATACTCCGAAGGGGGTTGGGCGTGACTCCTCCTGTGGAATAAAACTTTGTTTTCTTTCTTAAAGGGGGGGAGGGGGTGGATGTAACAGCATATATATTCTGCGAAATATTATATGGGTTACGCTGAAACTGACAACCCTGATATGAATTTAAAACCCATTTGGCCAGCTGACCGGAAGGGGAAGTGAACGTTAATTTTGGCGCGATATGGGGGTGTTAATGACCATTGACCAGGGAGGTCGTTTGTATGTTCCCCTGTCAGCATTCTGCTGGGATTTGGATGCCATGGTTGTTCATTGACAGAGTTTGTCATTTATTCTTGTGGTCAGGATTAGTTTGCATAATTCTACAGTGGTGGTGCAGTTTTTTCTAGTGGTTTTTTCCTTTGACCATCGTTGATAAGTCAGTTGCATTTAGACATGGCTTTGTTATAGTGTAGGACTGAGCAAGTGAGCGGAAGTCATAGCGATGGTGATTTGGTAGGATATATACCTGCGAGATTTTTGTGATAATGCTAGATTGAGTTGTTGAAATTGGCATTTCTATTTTTGCATCCATTATATATGTATTGCTAGCCGTGTGTGGCTTCTGTGTGTGCTTTATGATTAAAGGGGAAACTTTCCTGCTCAATGTGTTATAGTTAATTATTGTCAGCTGGTCTTTGTTGTGGTCATACTCTTGGATAATGAGCCTTGATAGTACTATTAGTATGACCCATATGATGTTGCTAGTAAATCCACAACATTACTAGTTCTTGAATATATATATATATATATATATATATATATATATATATATATATATATATATATATATATATATATATATATATATATATATATATATATATATATATATTTTTTTTTTTTTTGAAAAAAAAATCGTCCGTGCGGTGCATTAAATTCGATAAGGCGGCTAGAGTTTAAGAGCTACCGTATATCGAAAGAATGTAAGATGGACTTTTAAGGTTTAATAGTTCTACTAAAAATTCCGTGATGGCATATATCCCAGATAAATAGATAACTCACAATAAGCATTTTTATTTTTTCATTTTCGGCGAAATTTATAACGTTCAGTTTGCTGTTGAATGTCGTCGTAAACCCTAAAGATGTAGGAAAATAAATTACATCTTTGGCAAGAGCTTTTACTAACGAAAGAAGTCTTTACACTATTTACCTATGATTTATAAATCAGGAGTAATCACGGAGTGAACATAAATAAATTGATCGAGGCTGTGACGGACGACGACGCAAAGCTCGCGAGCGTGTCCGACATCCTACATTTCATACAGCATGTAAAGCAATGGGTTTAATTAATAGAAGACGTTGTTCACTGGAACAATACACTATAGGAGGCTGCTTTGTCCAGTTCACCTTTGTTACTTAGGTACTTCTTCTTCTTCTTTGATCCTTAGCCGCTGACCGTCAAAGTCAGTGGCCATCACGCCTTGTGGCGTCTTGTAGAGCAACAACAAAATGATTCCACTTTGCTCGGTCGGTGGCCATCCTTCGTTTAGTGCCCCAACTCTGGTTCATTTTTTGCATCTCAGCCTCCACAGTCCTCTGCCAAGTTGTTTTTGGTCGGCCTCTCTTTCGTTTTCCATCAGTGGTTCATAGCATAGCTGTTCTTGTGATGGCATCGGGGTTCCTTCTGAGGACATGGCCAGCCCAACTGCAGCGTCTGCCAGCTATGATGGTGTGCATGTCCTCTTGCTTGCTCCGAGTAAGCAGATCTTGGTTGGTGATGGTATTCGGTCAAAAGATTCGGTGATTTTTTTCTTACGCATGTTGTGTGAAAAGAGGACAATTTCGACATTTCCTTCTATGTAACTCTCAAGCATTCCGCACCATAGAGACGCACAGAAAGCACACATCTGTGATATATTCTTAATTTTGTACTTGTGCTATACTGAGAGGACTTCCAGATGTTGTTTAGACTAAAAAAGGCTGTTCTTGCTTTGTTCATTCTGTCGTTGATGTCTTTGCTTGCTCCGCCGACCGGTGTTACTATGCATCCTAGGTATGTGAAGGTGTCTGTCTGTTCCAGTTGCTGATTCTTTACTGATATGGGCTCAGGGCTGCTCACATTGAGCGTCATGATCTCTGACTTCTTTACATTGATGTTCAAGCCCACCTGCTGGTTATATTTATTAAGTCTATCCGTTTTTTCCTGGATGTGTTGATTCGAATGTGCTAGCAGTGCAATGTCATCTGCATATTCCAGATCTTCCAATGTAGAAAATGTAGTCCATTGTGGTGGATTATGATTAAATGATTTCATTTTCTTTGTCTTGATCTTCTTTTTTTTCTTCTTCCTTCTCTGTCACATACGCCTGTTGGAACTTAACCCTCCCATATTCAAACCTTTCTCATTTTTCTAATTTAGCAAGCATTTAATTGCTGTTCGCTATCTTTCTTTGATGAAGAGTTTGCCAGCAGACCTGATTAGCATGTGTGAGCCGGTTTCATTAAATTTTGAACGCCAGAGATCGAGTAATCGTTGTTAGAGATTAGGTGGAGAACCAGAGGTGAGCAAAATTTTATTACTCCCCCTTGGAAATCTGTTCGCCTGTGAGTTAATTATTCACGGTGAAAGAATTTGAGATGAAAAACGGGCTTCGCTCGATTACCACGTCTGAAAGTAATAAAGTAATTAAACACGGTCTAGTCAAATTTCGATTTGCCTGAGTTCTGGTTTTTGGCTAGTGGGTAGATTTCTTTTCATCTTGAAATCTGAACACAGAACTTACTGTAGGTGTTAGGTCTGGTTTTCGGTGGAGTATTAACTTATTTCCTTTCATCAGAGATTTATATATATACCACAGAAAGGTAATTAAAATTCATTCAGTACTGCCGCAGCTTTAGAGAGACATCTAGCTCGTAGTTCTAGAACCCGTTGTATAAGTGAAGTTCTTAGTTTTTCGTTAGAGACATCTAGCTGAGTTCTAGAACACATTATATAAGAGAAGTTCTTAGTTTCTCGTGGAGATAATCTTAGAAGTTTGTGTGAAGGTAAAATATAAATATTGACTACTATTGTCGAGTGATATAATTGTTAGTTCGAATTACATTTCACTAGTTTATTTCTGTGCAGAGTGATTAAATAGATGGTCCGTTATTTCTTATTTCTCTAGAGTCTTATTGTGTTACAGTGGATAGCAGAATAAATTAACATTTCTAGCTAAACTATTCTAACAAATAAATTAATTTTATTCACTGCTAGTAACCAGTCAGAGAATAATTTAACCATCTAAGTAATGCTCTGATTCATCATGAGTGTTGACGAAAAATGTATGTATTTCCAATTCATGATAATTGAGTTTTTTAATGACTAGAATTTATTTCACGGGAGTTTTAAACGATAAGACAAGCTCTAAGCTTGCAGTTTATAATTTAAGTTAAATAACCGAAGTGAATATATTTTATTTTACGCGAGATAGGATTGTGAATACTGTTATGGTTAAGTATTTTGTACTTTTCTCTTCCTTATACAGTATTGGGTCACCCAAAATCTACCAGCGGTTTCTGTTCAGGTATAGCAGAAAATAACTAGACGGAAGAACAATTTCTGAAATTTATATTGTAACTGGCATATAGTTCCAGAATTCTGTCCCAATATCAAAGTTTTTCAGTCGGCCCGTGGTGGCGACTAAATCAAACATTTGACATAATCAAACCTGTGACATTACTTGTATAACAACCCCTGTGTTGTGCAGAAGATAAAATCTTGAACAGAGTTATTTACCTGACACTCGCTGTAACGATCGATTAATTCAAGCTACTGTACCCTTGTGAACATTAGACCTATTAATTATTTTACTACCTGGACAAAAATTGAAGTGACATTTATCAGCATCCTACGTACCATCGTGAAGCGAGCGTTTCCCAAGATTTGAATTTATTAGCCTTGAAGAGACTGGGGCTTGTTTCGCAAAAACACAATCTCGGATGGGCTGTATTTTCCTTAAACAATTGTTCCAGATGTGGTGAGAGTGCCTATTAGGTAAGAACGAATGTCGTTGTGATCACAAGTGTGTCAGAGCGAGAAAATGCAGGGATGATATAATTCTTTGATTTTAAAATCCATATATCCATTGAATGTTTTTTTCTTCTCAAAGATTATGTATTCTATCTATTTCAGAGTAGATTACAGGATACACTTCTGTTAATTACTGTAGAGGGAAATCCTAGACCATAGTGTATAAATCTGTGACTCTTTGGGGCAAATAACTTCTCATTTTTTTAAAGGGATCTTGGTTCAACAGAGGGGGAAAGGATTAACTCTGTTATTGATTCCTTAACCTATGTTTATTTGTGTATTGATTTGATAGTCTAAATATATTTACTGTGTTGTGAAATTCTTTATGATAAATAAAATTTACATAAACTTTATCCACCTGTGTCGGTCAGCTCGTCCAAACAAAATCCATATTTTATTGATATAGTTGTTTTCACGTCTGTACGTCTAACTGTCGTCACTTATGTGTGGGGGTCTGTGAGTGGTTGATATAGAGTACATCTATATAACTGAGTAATCTGTCTGACAAATACTTTCTGTTGTAGAGATAGGCTGAACGAGAGAAGTTTATTTCTCGAATCTCAGGGACAGACTTTACTTATTTTCCACCATCTCACTCGTGAAAAGCTATTTCTTATATTATCTCTCACTGAGTCACCTCATTGTAAAGGGCAATTTTTACTATCTTGCAATATAATACATTTATATTCTTATTATGTTCGCAAATATTTTGTAAGCAAAGTATTTCCTTTTTAGGTGCTTAAGGAGAAGTCATTTTTGGGTTGCTTCCCTTGAAAATAGTTCTGTCATCTTCGATCGGACTCCGCAGACGACTCTAGGCCTACTGCGATTTATTCTGTGGCTGGGTAGGAATAGATTGTTCTTGCTTCAGTATATCTATGGCCTGAATTTATACGTAGTGTTTGTATGAGTAGGACGAGTCTGTCTTACATATGGATATCTTTGCATTTCTAAGTCGAACTAATTTGGTTGTCGCTAGAAAAGGTCAAAGGCTATGCAGCGGAAGTATCGCTAGCAAAGGGTGTGATCCATGGCTGTCATCCTGTGAGGATGCCGAGTTTTGTTGTAGCAGGCTTTTTGCCGAAATAGTGATCTATATATGGATGGGGAAAAGTGATAATCATTTAGACATGTTGTATGTACTTTACCCCAGTGTTTATTCTCTTTTGCCAAGGAATGGCAAAGTTATATTTCGCATAAAAAGGTAAAACCACAATTTATTATGAACTTGGGCTTCGCCATCGTTGTTGATAAGCAGATGCACAGTGGTACTTTTAAAAAGAATATCCATTCAAAGGAAGAAGACATTCCTATGTATCAGCACTGGATTGTATGATATTATTCAATTACCTCTATGAGAGAACCTATGAAGAAATGAGGACATTTAATGAATGACTAATTTTGGTCTATATTCTATAGTGAGTGAAGCTCACGAGAGAGAGAACAGCCATGTTGAAATTCATATACTTTGTATTTATCGAGTGAGAAAAAGGGATGCCTGTACTATCGCTCGATGAACCAAGAGATCACTGCTACATGTGAGAACCCATGTCTGGGATTCCTATGTTATGAAATATATCTATATTGAACTTTACGTGAAGGAATATTCGCTAGACGAGGTTAGGTCTAGGAGCCTTCCTATGTATTGGTTATGGTCTGACGTGCCCAGTCAGTAAAGCCAGATGATTTACATGATGGAACGCTGAATGCTTATTTACGAATGCTCCATTATGATATTTGCCAAGCATGAATGCTAACTTAAGATGATATTCCTGTGATCAACATTATGCTGTCTATGTCGACATTTGTTCCTGTAACCATACACGTACTGTCCAAGTGTGCGTCCCATTAAATGTTATAAAAAGACCACCGTAGTTCCAGTACTTCTTGAATTCGAACAGTGTGAGTATGAGTGATGTACTACCAACCTGTCAACTCTATCGAATCATTCTACCATTCGCGTACTGACATTCAGATACACACTCATTGTTTACACTCACATTCTTGCCGGAGCCTCATCACGTTCCAGGACAAGATGACCTGTATGACCAAAACTGTGCTGGGTTTGATGAGTTGACAATCGTTACACTTTACTACACCAGTCCCAACATCTACATTTATCCACTGGTGGACATTCACATCATTTAGCAAATAAAGCATGATTCAACAACTAGTAGCCAGTATGAGTTAACAACTACACATACAAAGAGAGTTTAACAACTGGTGTGCCAGCTTCCTGGGTCAACCTGCACAGTGACCATATTGAGAAGTAAACTACTGAGACCAGACGTTCCTTGGGGTCTGTTACGACACACAAATACATCAGCAGTACAACTCTACAGTGATGTCAGCGTGACCTGTCCTGTCGAGAGTATGCAGTAACTAGGTCAGGGTTTGTTGACATTTGGTTCATTGGACATTTGCCATACAACTGACAGTGTTACACAGCGAGCTTGGTTGAAACATAGAACATTACACATCAGGACTGGAGAATATTTGGCAGTGTTTGCGAAAGAAAATGTTATTGAACTGAGAAGTCCTACATTGATTGTTATCATTCAAATCAACGATGGAGCTTCTATTTCTGTGTTGAATTTAAAATAATTAGACCAGAAGTATTTGTTTAATAAAGTACCACAGTACTGTACTATTAGGCAGTGTAACTGAGCCTTCATTCCAACACATTCTTTCTGCAACACTCTATTTACATCATATTGCCATACTATTTATGCATTTATGTATTTATGTTTAACTATTTATATGTGATATTTGTTTGTATCCAGCGGGTTGTTGTTTCGGTTGGGCGGTGTCACACAGCAGAGTATCCCACGTAATAGAGGGTCTGATGTGTGCGTTTCTATAGGTGCAATTTTCTTCATTGGAAATTTGCTGCGACAGCTGTTGCTATTAGTGTTAGCTGTGAAGTCTGTACTCATTGTTGTTTTGTAATATTCCTCTGTTCTTTAGTTTGTTTTGATTTGTTTGTAATTTGTTGGTCTACCCTATTCTATCTTTCAGTTCTATTCTCAATTTATATTTATATACTGTGGCGTTATTTGTATTTGTTATCCTCTTGCGGTTTATCTTTTATTGTTTTTCCAATTTTATTTATTTCATTTCCGCAAATGTTTTCATGTTTTTCTGTATAACTGTTTTGTTTTGTGCCTGATCGACATACACTATTTAAAATATAGTTGATCATATAAATTGATGTACAAGAATCAACTGATAGTTAATTGCTATTACTAAAGGTACACAGTTGATGATATAAAACACTATTTCTGGTGCACTGCACTTATATTATAGAGTGAACCAGCAACTTATAGCTGTTATTATATAAGGATTTATACAAGACCTTTGTAAGGCTTGTTTCCCACAGTGATTGGGATAGTTAAGTACTATTTTTTCACAGGTTACAAAGTTATCATACAAAGTCTTTGATTAAGACTAAGAAAGTAAATTTATTTACTTTTGCAAATTACTGATCTTATTAGACAAGATGTCTACCTTGGATTATTTTATCACACAAGGCAGGGCTCTTGATAAGACTGGTCAGCAGTTAGAAGAATGGGCAGTTGCTCAATATGACAAAGCATTGGCTGCTGAAGAAAGAAAAGCATTGATTGAAGAAAAGAAATTAGAAGCTGAGGAAAGAAAATTACAAAGAGAGGATGAACAAAAGAAATTGCAGATACAGACTGATGAAAAAAGATTCCAGATGGAAATGGAAAAAGAGAAAAGAAAAGATGAAGCTGCTGCTGAAGAGAAAAAATTACAGGCTGCTGCAGAAGAGAGAAAATTACAAGCTGAAGCTCAAGAAAAAAAAGCAATAAGAGAACATGAACACCAAAAAGAACTTTTAGCATTTGAGTTAGAAAAGTTAAAATTAACAAACATAAGTAATGTTAATCAAGCATCTAGTGGTAATGGTAAACCCTTTACTTACAAGGTCAAGGTACCAGCGTTCAACCCTTCCAGTGATGACATAACATTCTGGCTAAACAGATTTGAACGCTCGTGTCGAGCACATAATGTGGACAAATCACAATATGCTAACCAGTTATCAGAAAATCTGAAAGGTGATTCTCTGACTAGTTTAAGTTTGGTTGAAGAGGCTGACAAAGATAACTATGATGTTATTAGGGCAGCCTTGTTAAAGAAGTATCAGTTGTCTGAAGAGGGTTATCGGAAGTTGTTTAAGACAATGGTGCCTGAGGCAGGTGTAGAATTCTCAGAATTCATTGCAAGAACACGTCTTACATTTGATCGTTGGATTGAGCTATCCAAAACAGAAAAGACTTATGAAGCCCTTATGGACTTGATACTCAGAGACAAGATTATGTCAAGTATAAAATAAACCTTTCCTCGAATTCTTACATGAGCGTAAACCTAAGTCTCTAAAAGAAATGGAACAGTATTGTACCCAATACGTCACTGCACATCCGGACGTAGCTATTAGCAATAGTAAGGTTAAAGAAGGTATGCCAGTTGCTTCTGCAACACCATACAACCCTAATCACTCTCACAAATTCCAAGGACCTCAAAATAGGTTTAATAAAAAAGGTAACTATTACAGTTATCAGAACCAAGGTAACCAATCATTTCAGGGTTCTTCTTCGAATACCTGGAGAAGAGCTGACAGCCCTCGATTCAGGGGTGGTCATAATTACAGGAACTTTCGCAAAGGAAGTCATTCTAGAAACTATCCAAGTTTTCCTTCATGGAGACAACAGGATCATAATTACCGAGATACTCATTATAATGAATATGATGATAGTAACCAAAGAAGCTATGATTCAAACCCGAGTAGAGGTTATAATAGTGGAAACAATGATAAGTACAGAGGCAATAATAACAGAGGTAGAGCACAATTCAAAAAACATAAAGCTCATTACCAGGCGAACTCTGCACAGCAAGAGTCCCACGAAGCCTATAAACAAAATAAAGATAATGATGACTCTAATAATATGGCATGTGCCGCTTTTGATTTTGGGAGAGCATCTCAGTGCCCCCCCAATGCAAAACATTATTTGAGCCAACCACAGTGTCTACTTTAAGCTGTGGCCATCCTCTTCCCGCTCTTCCTGCGTCAATCGCGCATGATGGGAGAGGTTCTCTTGTCTTACACAAAGGTTTAGTAAATGACAATCCAGTCTCAGTACTTTTTGATTCTGGATGCACAACTATTGGGGTTAGGCAGTCACTCATAGATCCTTCTCATTCTACAGGCAAAGTAGTCAAATGCGTAACATTTGGCGGCACCATAGAGAAATACTCTACCGCTATCATTAGGATTGCTACTCCTTTCTTCACAGGAGATGTACACGCATGTCTTTTGCCGGATCCGATCGCTGATCTTATCATCGGTCGCATTCACGGAGTCCAAGAATGCACTCCGGAGCAAATTTCCGTTT